>NAJQ01000130.1:0-10350 GCA_005059865.1 Friedmanniomyces simplex
CGCAACCTAATCTCCACCGCTCTACGATGCGCCTCCAGCTCCTCCACCTTGGCCAACTGCATCACCGCACCGCCTACATTTTTCAATCCCTGTGCCGTCAAGTGGCTGCTAGTAATATGCTTCACGTAGCTTCCCAAATTTACACCGGAGTATTGCTTCGCGTACCCATACGTGGGCAGACTGTGGTTGACACCCGCACTGTAGTCCCCAACACTTTCCGGCGTCCACGGGCCACAGAACACAGAGCCAGCGTTTGTGATGCGCTCGCGTGCGGCAAGCGGGTCAGCGACCTGGAGGATGAGGTGCTCGGGGGCGTAGGCGTTGGAGAGCTCGAGCGCTTCGTCGAGAGTGCGGGTCACGAGCATGACGCTGTGGGAGATGGCGCCGCGGACCATATCCACGCGAGGGAGAGCGGTAGCTTGAGCGTGGAGTTCGTCTTCAATGGCTCGAACTTGCTGCTCCGAGAGATCCACGGCGATGCAGACGACCTGGCTATCAACGCCATGCTCGGCTTGGCTCAGTAGATCGGAGGCGACGAAAGCCGGGAGCGCGGTCTTGTCGGCGATGACCAGGACTTCGGATGGGCCGGCGGGCATGTCGATGCTGACCTGTGCGGTAGTGTCGTTCGAGACCAACATCTTCGCAGCCGTCACGAATTGGTTCCCGGGTCCGAGGATCTTATTGACTTTGCTGACGCTCTCGGTCCCGTGAGCCATTGCAGCGACAGCTTGCGCACCGCCAGCCAACACGATGCTTTCCGCACCGACCTTGTGCGCTACGTACACGATCTCTGGGGTCAATCTTCCATCAGCTCGAGGCGGCGAAGCAAGGACTATCGTCTTGCACCCCGCTACCATGGCCGGCACACCCAGCATCAACGCCGTGCTCGGCAACACTGCTGTGCCTCCAGGTACGTACAGCCCTACTCTCTCGATTGGTCGCACAAAGCGTGAGCACACCACACCGGGCATCGTCTCCACCTCTAGCGGTTTCTCCTCCCTCTGCGCCGCGTGAAACTTCCGGATGTTCTCAAATGAGATATCGATGGCTTCAATGGTCTCGGGCGGGAGCTGCATCAGGCTTTCCGGGAAGGGCGCCTTGAGTACGGGTGAGGTGAGCGAAGTGGCCTTTTCGAACTTGTGAGTGTACGACAGCAGCGCCTTGTCGCCTTGCTCACGAACATCCTTGATGATGGGCTGAACAACAGCCATGATCTTGTCAGTTGAGCGCTGCGAAGGTCGCTTGAGTGCTTCTCGTATAGTCTCCGGTGCTTCATTTGAGGTGACGTATCGGCGCATCTGTATTTTACCGTCGTCATTGAGGCCTGCTGAATCGTCTTTGCTCTTGGGCAGGGACTGAGCCTCCTTCACCTCCTCCTTAGTCGGTGCGCCATTGGTCTTCGGGGACGTGCCATTAGTCGCCACGCCGAACTTCTCTGCGAACGGCCCCTTCGCATCTCCTTTCCGCCGCTTCACCTTGACGCTCTTCCCGTCCAGGTTCCTCTCGATATCCTCTAACGTGACGCCCGCAGCCGTTGCCTTCGTCAGAGCAAAGTACAGCACATCCGCGGCCTCGGCCGCAATCTCATCCTTGGTGCTCGCTTCGCACAATTCGCTTGCCTCCTCCATAATCTTCGCATTCAGCATCTTGCTATCGTTGAACAAGCGTGCTGTATACGATCCCTCGGGTGCTGACCGTTTTCGGCTCTGGAGTGTCTTCTGCAACTTCGATAGCCCTCTGTACTCGCCAAAGCAGGTAGCTGTCAGCAGATGGCAGAAACCGCTCCCTTGTTGCCTGACGATGAAGCGCAAGCAGTCATCGTCGCAGTCCGTATCTATGCGGACCAGTTGCTGCCAGTCGCCGCTCGTATCGCCTTTGCGCCAAAGGCCGCGTTTGCGAGACCAGTAGACACCACGTCCCGAACGCAGACTCTCCGCTACGCTTTCCTCACTACTGTAGACCAAGCCCAGCGCGATGCCTCGTTCGTCTGTGACCAGTGTAGTGAAGAGACCATCAGCTCGGTCGCTTCTAATCTGCGCTAACAGTAACGATGCAACCCGTATCCCACCATTCGTAGGCTCAGTCGCGACCGTGAGCCGGTGTGACCCTACTATAGGTACAACATCCAGCGTCCGCAACTTCACCGCCTCCGCCTCCGTCATGTCCTGCTTCGAGACATATACCGCTGGCCTAGTCTTTCCCATAGCCTGTAGTATGCTGCCCACGGCCTCGACATCCTGCACATTGTGCAGGTAGAGCCCAAAACCCGTCCCTGATAGTTGGTCCTCCGCCTCGTCAGCCGACACAGTCGGATGGTACACTATACGTCGGCTGTCCAAGTTCGGCACCTGCTGCAAAGCCGGTACCTGCCCGCTTGCGACAAACACCTTTGCAGCTCCGCCATCGAGAAGGTCCACCAAATCTTGTGTGACCTCTACGGTCGACACGTCGAGGTATACATCTAAGCGGCCCACGGTGTTTTTGAGGAGGCCCAGGACGGCATCGATCGTTTCGGGGGTGACGGTCACGAAGAGAGCGCCAGTGTAGGCGAGTTCGTTGGCGGATAGGATTCCGGAGGCGCTGCTGTATTGCGAGAGGTCGATGGCAGCGAGGAAGGATGGGAGATGCTCCGCGACACCGGCGTGGTCGGTCATTTTCCCAATATGTACTTTGGATGAATATTTTCAGAGTCAATCAGTGGCAGAAGTGAAGTGAAGTGGGATGGTTGTCTGGCCCCCACGCTCCGTCATCGCTCCCGTCTTTCTTTTCCGACTGCAAGGCTGCTCGAACTCATATGCAATATCAACTCACGTGAAAATACATACGTGCTGCAACATGTCCACGGGATCTACACAAGTGGTGCATCATGGAGGGTAAATTTAGAGACCGCATGTACAGTTTGGCCAGAAACGGCCCTCGAATGATTTTCAACACAACTCTGCCACCATCGTCTCGCTACATGAAGTTTGCTAATGCGGCTCGCGTACGCTGAGAGCTACTCGGTCCTTCACGCAGACCATTGGGCCCGCCATGGCGCTGACCATTGGCATGAAGCCCGGGCGGCAGTAGCTGCCAGTCAATAGCAAGACTGCCCAAGAACTTGCATGAGCTACTCATGCGCTCGCTCTCCGTGGTAACTCCTCGAAGGGGTGTTTCGTATGGGTGGCTATTGGGGACGACCGCAGCGCGCAGCTATTGTCTACGACCCTACTTCAGCCGGCTACCTTGAAGGCGTCGTTGCTCTGCTGACTTGCTGCTTGGGGAACGAGACAAAGAGAGTCGTGCGCAATATGCCGCATCCGGACAATGAGCATACACAACGAACATAACACGCCACGCTTGCCATCGATCTCGACGAGAGCAACATGCATCCGCCATGGCTCCCCTCAACATCCTTGAAGCTGCAGGTGCGTCCATCCTCGAACGCAGCCACGCGATCCTGCTTGCCGTTGTTATCTACATCACGCTTCGTTGGCTCTCTCCAGCCGTTCAATCCTGCATATTGTCCCTCATCGTCATCGCCGTCTTGGTCGGCATATTCTGGCACGAGGAGAGCCTGGACATTAGCGACGCGGTCATTGAGGGATTCCGGCGGAAGGCGGAGGTGATTGATGCGGTGGATGAGGGGCCGATGCTGTGAGCGGAGGACCGGGGTTTAATTGCTGGAGTCGACGCGGATATGGTGGAGGAAGTATTGACGTCGCCCTCGTGAGGCGAAAGAAGCTTGGTGTGGAGGAAGTGAAAGATCCAGGTCGTCCGCTTCGACTTCGCCGGCCACACCGCAACTACTCTTCAACAAGCTGCCGGCGAACGCGCGGTTCGAACAATATGTGGAGCTCCTCCACACCAGCCGACAAGAGCACGAGGAGGTAGTGTCGCTCTTCTTGCACGGTCACGCAGATCGCACGTTAATCCCAGTCTGTCTTGTAATACACCTGCTATCAATAATCCTCAACGGTGTCCTGCTGTCGCCACTGTCGGCGTTTCTTCCGCAGGACGTTCCTTACAGAATCTGCGACTATCGATGCAGCTGGGCCAACATCAAAGGTGCCAGAATCTTTGCTGTTGCTATCTGCGGCATTGTATGCGTTCCCCTGCCAGGCGGTCTTCAAAGCGTGTAAACTTCTATACACATCCGTGCTGACGTCAAAGATACTCGATCCGCTGTCGTCATCCAGCTCTGGGTTATCCGGCCTAAGAAAGGGTCAGCGGCTGCAAATCCTCCGTACATGTTGTGGTGAGACCGACTTGCCTCTGACTCTCGTTGAGAGTTCGATAACTGTCAGGAAGGTACTGTCTCGACGCAAGTTCTCGGGAGCTTCGCTTGATGTCCTCGTACAGGGCCTGCACAGTTGGCGTACTCGGCAAGTGACCCGAACCAATAATATCCTAGTGAGAATTGTGTCAGGGCGACCTTCAACAACAGCATTTTGACACGCATGCTCACCAGTCGCAGAAACATCTCGAGGATCGCCGCCGTGAAAGCGATCCATCTTTTCGTCCTGACCGGGCCTCGCAGGCATCTGCCACCGCGGAACTCCACCGTGCCCGACCTGCCCGTCGCAGCGTTCGCAAAGTTCCAAAGGACGTGGCGATCGCTCTGCATCAGAGTGATGATCTGTGCCCTGTCTGCTTGAGCAAGGACCGTGCGGAGCTCCTGCCAATGGTCGCGGCGGAACCGTGCGAAGTTGCTGCGGAGGTATTGCGAGTTCTTCGAGTTTTCCTGACAATACAAGGCGTTCCTCCGAGCGGCGGGAAGCATCTCTTGGATCTGCTCCTCAAATTACAGTATGCCGATAGCGATGTTAGGCAGCTGTGCGGTGGTCCATCTTTTGCTGTTCTGCTATGTGACGTGTACATGGGTGCCGCATTTGTCGGAACGACGAGGCATGTGGAATACGGCCTTTTGTGCTTCCCAGAAAGCCTCCATTCGTAGCTCCCAGTCTTCTTTCGTACTCAAGATGGGAGACACTGCTTCGAGGGGAACTGCCGTAGTCAGTACGTCTTTTGCCCGGAATGAATCTTCACCTTCTTCTCGGGGTGTTTGTCCCAGCTGAAGCCGAGCAGACGCCAGGTAACATGGCGATGGCCTCTCGCTCCAGGACAGACTATTCTGCTTTCGGCAGCAACCTCGACCTTGGCCAAATGGCCGAGCGATGCCCTTCCAGTCTCTTCAAAGGCAAGGCAGCTCTACCGGGGTACCGCTGGCAGATCAACGAACGCGGCGTTGCAAATATAGTTGCGACTCCTCAAGAGCCTATGCATTATGTCGAAGGCTTCCTCTTCTCCGTCAACACCGCCGACCAACGAGCCTTAGACCATAGCGAAGGTGTGCAGAGGGGGTTCTATGAGCGGAAAACCCTCTCTGTGCGGTTGATACCGCACCGGGATGGACCGTTCAAGACCACGTATCATGCTCAAAAGCTACGTGAAAGTCGACAGATGGTGTGGCGAATGGACCAGAGCGCCGCAAGCAATGTCGAGGCTCTGATCTACGTCAGCTCGCAGTACATTGAAGAAGGTAGAATAAGGCCAGAGTATGCTGTGAGAATGGAGCGGGCTATCGCGGACGTACTCCAGATGGGTATCCGTCAGGTCTATGTGCGGAAGTATCTGGCTCCGTTTGTGCGTGGTCCGGTCATGTCTCCGGAGGACTTGAAGGCGATGACTTTGTGGCAGCAAAGGCAGCAGGAACAGCGTGAGCAACATCAGCAAGAACAACGGAATGACTTGAGCCGCCAGCCGCAAAGACCAGTGCAGCATGCGGGTGATCCTGCGCCGCGCAACTCGCTCACAATTGGACGACCCATCGCATCTGTACCTCCGCGAGGAGTAGCGCATCACGCTAACGATGCTGCGCGGCGCAAGCCCGCGAACATGGTCACCTTTTTGCACCCCTCGACACCTGTACCTCCGCGAAGACCAGTCCCCTGCAACAGTCCGCCCCGTCCTGGTCCCCGCGATAGATCAAGCCAGCAAGCAGCAGCATTGTGGCGAGGCAGGCAGCTAGAGAACGCGGCACCGATGAGGACCAGAACCACGAGCGGCTACGCATCGGATGGAGCCGTGGAAAGCGAAAGACCGGGAAGGAGACCAGCTGCTCAAAACGTCGCGCGGCGCACAAGATCCCAGCCTCCGGGGATTGTGTTCCGACACAACCCGACGACGGGTGCAATGGAACGGGTCCAGAGGGTAGCCGGCTAGCGGTGCGAATGATGCCGCATGTGCCATGGCGGTCCAATGACAATTCGTTGGCAGACCTTCTGGTGACTCCGACCAGCTCAACCACCGAGCTGATACTCGCGAACCAAGCCATTTCTTCAAAGGGAGCCATTTCTTCAAGGGCACCCTCAGCAGAAATGCTCATCTCCCTCATCATTGAGCCGATGCCGACTCTGAACAGCTGTGGACGAACAGTGGTGGCATGTGCCCACTGGGTGGACACCATGCCTCATTCTGCGCCTCAGGACCCGCCTGGCCCAATGGCATGCACAGAAGGCTTCTGCGTTGGACGGGAGCGGGAGCTCCGGGGGGCCATCTTGTTATCCTGTCGGCGCCATTGCCTCCCACAGCAGAATAAGAAGAGGCCTTTAGTGACCTGCACCTTGAGATCTAGCAACTCGCTTGCATAGCCTTGGGAGACAAGGTGGTGAACGTGGTTCAAATCCGAATAACGGTAGACACTCACTTGCTCTCCTCGTCTCGTGTCCCGTTGTGCGTGTGTGTGTGTGTGTGTGTGTGTCAGTGGTCAGGCGCATACATGTATATTAGCGCAGTTTCCCCGCTCACCGCAGAAGCAAGGCCTTGGCGAAAGTTCTGCCGCTCTAAAAGTCCAGCCCACCATTCACTACCTTCCCTGCTGCACTCACACACATCCCGCAGACGAGCAACCCCCCACACCGCCACCATGTCGTCCATGCGCAATGCAGTCCAACGCCGCAACCACAAAGAGCGCGCCCAACCCACCGAGCGCAAACGCTGGGGCCTGCTCGAAAAGCACAAAGACTACTCCCTCCGCGCCGCCGACCACAACGCCAAGAAACGCAAGATCAAATCGCTGCAGCAGAAAGCCAGCGAGCGCAACGAGGATGAGTTCTATTTCGCGATGATGAGCAGTACCACTGCCGGCGGCGTCAAGCAGACGAGGCGGGGTGAGGAGAATAGTGGTGGGGGCGGGAAGGCGTTGTCGCAGGGGGTGGTGCGGTTGATGAAGACGCAGGATGAGGGGTACCTGAGGACGACGCTGCAGGGGACGAAGAGGAAGAGGGAGAGGGTGGAGAGGGAGGTGCTGGTTAGTGAGGTGGGGGCTGCGGGCGGGGTTGCGACGGCTGCGGGGTTGGGGAAGAAAGTGGTATTTGGGGAGGATGGAGAGGAAGTTGCCGCTGTGCCTGTGTCTGCTTTCGGTGACGACGACAGTGATCTTGATATGGATGGTTTCGTATCGGAGGACGAGAGTGTCGCGACGGAGGAGGAGAAGGAGGACAAAGGGTTGAGTAAAGCTGACCTGGCCGCCCGCCGACGGAAAAGGCATGTGGTGACTGCTAAGCGGCGACAGCTCGAAGCACTGAGGGATCGCGAGGTCCAGCTAGGAGTGGCGTTGCGGGAGGTCGAGGCACAGAGAGCGCGGATGAGCGGCACAGTCGGTGGCGTGAACAAGAACGGGGTCAAATGGAAGGCGAGGCCGCGGAAGAGGTGATGGGCGATCCCTGCGCTATTCCCAATCATCACATAGGCATGAAAGGCAGTACAGGCTCAGTCCGACCGTCTAAGCTCGAGATGTGAGCTAGCCTCCCTAGGCCGAGAACGTGTCCGTGCAGATGTAGTAGTAGCCTTTCCAGTGCCAATGAACCGTATGGCAGCAAGCAGCATGCCAGCATGGATGAAGCGTCGCAGAAGGGTCACGATACCAACGCACTGTGCAAAGACGCCAAGTCAGATTGTTCACCGAAACAAGATGACACCCCAACATACTCTGTGGTACCAGGCGTTGAACCACTCTGGGGGTGGAAATGATGCCGTGGGACTTGTCCGCGTCAAGACGAGAGTCTATTGCACGATTTACATTCACAGCCTCGAAGGCATCCTCGTAGCGCCATCCAAACGTATGCACTCCCCGTTCAACATCGGATTCTCGACGCACTGCCTCACCATCCGCGCGAAATCCTCCCCCTTGCCCGGTCGGCGAGGAAACTCAAACACTCCCTCCAGACTCTTCCTGACCTTCTGACTCATCGCCGCCGTCATGCCGCTCTCGAAGTAACTCGGCGCGATCGACACCGCCCGGATACCGTACTGAGCCAGGTCCCGCGCAAGCACGAGGGTCATGCTTCGTACCGCGCCTTTGGAAGCTGCGTAAGCGACTTGCCCGGGTTGACCGTCGAAGGCGGCGGAGGAGGAGACCATGATGATTACGCCGCGCTCGCCGTCTGGTTCGGTTGGCGTGGTGGTCGTCATGTGCGGGAGACAGAGCCGGATAAGGTCCAGCACGCCGCGGAGATTGATGTTCAGCACCAACTCCAGGTTCTCGAGGGGTATGGGCTCGTTGTGCCGGTCTATCAGTTTCCCCGGGAAGCCTACGCCGGCGGCAGGGATGACGCCGCCGATGAGTTTGCTGGTTTGCTTGGTCCATGCTACGAGGGCGGAGACGGCGGAGGATACCGAGGGAGGTGAGCTGACGTCTACTTCGAAAAACGCGGTGCGGTCGCCGAGCTCGCTGACTACTTTGTTGCCGTTCTCGGCATTGAGGTCGAGGATGGCGATGTAGCCGCCCTGAGCGTGGAGGTCGCGGACGGTGGCTAGGCCGAGCCCTGAGGCTCCTCCGCTGATCACGAAGGTGCGGTCTTTGATATGCATCTTGTCTGCTCGACCTTCACTCTCCCTGCTCGTTCAATGCACCAGCTGACTCCCTCGGGTCGTTGCAGCGGCAGCGGAGTGCGCGGAGTAATGTGAACACAGATGCCAGAAGCCGTGAACGATCCCGTAGAAGAGGAGGCCTGCAAAGAGGAGGAAGCACAGTATGATCACGCCGTACAAGGAGATGCCGAAGAGGCCTTGGCTGTGGTGTTGCCGAGGTTGAGGTCGCTGTTGCCTGCTGTCTTGGGGGGAGTAGGATAGTGCGCGCTTCTCGAGGTAGTCTAGATCATCAGCGTCCATTGAATGCGGGCTGCGATGGTGAGTAGTGGGCATCCAGACACTGCCATGATTATTGCTGCTGTCGAAAGAGATGCAGTCAAGTGCGGTCGTCAGTCACATGCATGTCACCGCAGCACTTCCCCGCGCGAGAAGCCAACGGGAGAATGCACCAGCTCTTGACGTTCATCGATCTTCAAGCTCCATCGCACGATGCGCATCTTGACGGAGAAGCCAACAAGTGCGCCGAGTATGTTCGATGTACGACCTCCGACCCGACGAGCGGAGCCGCGAAACAGTCTACATGAGGATGGTGCGGAAGCGAGCGCCTCAGCTTGGAGCCTTGGAGTGCACCCAGTTTCAGACTTCCACCTCTGCCGAGCACTTTCCGAGGGTGCGAGCCGATAACAACCATCGCATCGTGCACTCTATGGATCACCATCATAATCTGGCATTCGGCATCGCGTACAATCGTACCGGTCGGAAGTCGGCGTTCAGCATTCTCAAGTAGAACGACACCAACAAGCTCGTCGCATCTATTTGACGCTCTACTCATATGCACTTCCGTGGCGGCGCCTGGCACCGACGGACCGTGCCCTCGTCTATCTGAAATATTGGGATTTCGCAACCTCACCATGGCGGAGCTGTACGTTTCAAAGGTAGTGCACGACGAGACGCAGGCGTCGGCGAGCGAGCACGCACGCGAAGGGTTGGTATAAGACCCTCTCCTTCCTCTCAGCCATCTCCAACAGGAACAAACACACTTCATACATTCTTTTCAGTATTTGAGCACTCGTTTTCATCGCACTTCCCACACTCATTCCCACATCGAGTCTCAATTGTACCAAGACTTCAAGCAAGATGCCGTCCTTCACCACCACCACCGCCCTGCTCGCTGGCGTAGCAGGTGTCTTGGCCAGCCCCAACTCCATCAAGGCCCGCCAGTCGGACGCCATCAACTACGTGCAGAACTACAACGGCGACCTCGCCAACTTCAAGTACTCCGAAGCCGCGGGTACCTACTCGGCCAGCTGGAACAACCCGGGTGACTTCGTCGTCGGTCTGGGCTGGAGCACCGGCTCTGCCCGTTCGATCACCTACTCCGCTGAGTACTCCGCCGCTGGCTCGGGCTCGTACCTTGGGATCTACGGCTGGGTGAACAGCCCTCAAGCCGAGTACTACGTTGTCGAGTCTTACGGTTAGTCGACGCCGACGTGGATG
>NAJQ01000130.1:10360-53025 GCA_005059865.1 Friedmanniomyces simplex
ACCCTACTATAGGTACAACATCCAGCGTCCGCAACTTCACCGCCTCCGCCTCCGTCATGTCCTGCTTCGAGACATACACCGCTGGCCTAGTCTTTCCCATAGCCTGTAGTATGCTGCCCACGGCCTCGACATCCTGCACATTGTGCAGGTAGAGTCCGAAACCCGTCCCTGATAGTTGGTCCTCAGCCTCGTCAGCCGACACAGTCGGATGGTACACTATCCGTCGGCTGTCCAAGTTCGGCACCTGCTGCAAAGCCGGTACCTGCCCGCTTGCGACAAACACCTTTGCAGCTCCGCCATCGAGAATGTCCACCACATCTTGCGCGACCTCTACGGTCGACACGTCGAGGTATACATCTAAGCGGCCCACGGTGTCTTTGAGGAGGCCCAGGACGGCATCGATCGTTTCGGGGGTGACGGTCACGAAGAGAGCGCCAGTGTAGGCGAGTTCGTTGGCGGATAGGATCTCGGAGGCGCTGCTGTATTGCGAGAGGTCGATGGCAGCGAGGAAGGGTGGGAGGTGCTCCGCGACACCGGCGTGGTCGGTCAATTTTCAAATATGTACTTTGGATGAAGATTTTCTGAGTCAATCAATGGCAGAAGAGAAGTGAAGTGGGATGATTTTCTGGCCCCCACGCTTCCTTCGTCATCGCTCCCCTCTCTCTTTTTGACTGCGAGGCCGCTCGAACTCATATGCAACACCAACTGACGTGAGAATACATACGTGCTGCAACATGTCCACGGGATTTACACAAGTGGTGCATTATGGAGGGTACATGTAGAGACTGCATGTACACTTCGGCCAGAAATTGCCCTCCAATGATTTCTATCACTATGCTAACAGTCGCCATCGTCTCGCTGCATCAGATTCGCTAATACGGCTCGTGTACGCTCAGAGCTACTCGGTCGTTCACACAAACCATGGAGCCCGCCATAACGCTGATCTTTGGCATGAAGTCCGGGCGGAAGTAGCTGCCAGTCAATAGCAAGACTGCCCAAGAACTTGCATGAGCTACTTATGCACTCGCTCTACGCGGTAAATCCTCGAAGGGGTGTTTCGTATGGGTGGCCATTGGGGACGACCGCAGAGCGCAGTTATTGTCTACGACCCTACTTTAGCCAGCTGTATCGAAGGCGTCGTTGCTCTGCTGACTTGCTGCTTGGGGAACGAGACAAAGAAAGCCGTACGCAACATGCCGCATCCGGACAATGAGCATCCACAACGAACATAACACGCCACGCTTGCCATCGATCTCGACGAGAGCAACACACATTCACCATGGCTCCGCTCGACATCCTTGAAGCTGCAGGTGCGTCCATTCTCGAACACAGCCACGCGATCCTGCTTGCCGTTGTTATCTACATCACGCTTCGATGGCTCTCTCCAGCCGTTCGATCCTGGATATTGTCCGTCATCGTCATCGCCGTCTTGGTCGGCATATTCTGGCATGAGCAGAGCCTGGACGTTAGCGACGCGGTCATCGAGGGGTTTCGGCGGAAGGCGGAGGTGATTGATGCGGTGGATGAGGGGCCGATGCTGTGAGCGGAGGACCGGGGTTTAATTGCTGGAGTCGACGCGGATATGGTGGAGGAAGTATTGACGTCGCCCTCGTGAGGCGACAGAAGCTTGGTGTGGAGGAAGTGAAAGATCCAGGTCGTCCGCTTCGACTTCGCCGGTCACACCGCAACTACTCTTCAACAAAGCTGCCGGCGAACGCGCGGTTCGAAGAATATGTGGAGCTCCTCCACACCAGCCGACAAGAGCACGAGGAGGCAGTGTCGCTCTTCTTACACGGTCACGCAGATCGCACGTTAATCCCAGTCTATCTTGTAATACACCTGCTATCAATAATCCTCAACGGTGTCCTGCTGTCGCCACTGTCGGCGTTTCTTCCGCAAAACGTTCCTGACAGAATCCGCAACTATCGATGCAGCTGGGCCAACATCAAAGGCGCCATAATCGTTGCTAGTGCTATCTCCGGCATTGTATGCGTTCCCCTGCCAGGCGGTCTCCAAAGCGTGCAAACTTCTATACACATCCGTGCTGACGTCAAAGATACTCGATCCGCTGTCGTCATCCAGCTCTGGGTTATCCGGCCTAAGAAAGGGTCAGCGGCTGCAAATCTTCCGTGCACGTTGTGGTGAGACCGACTTGCCTCTGACTCTCGTTGAGAGTTCGATAACTGTCAGGAATGTACTGTCTCAACGCAAGTTCCCGGGAGCTTCGCTTAATGTCCTCGTACAGGGCCTGCACAGTTGGCGCAGGCGGAAAGTGACCCGAACCAATGATATCCTAGTGAGAACTTGTGTCAGGGCGGCCTTCAACAACAGCATTGTTGACATGCATGCTGACCAGTCGCAGAAACATCTCGAGGATCGCCGCCGTGAAAGCGATCCACCTTTTCGTCCCGACCGGGCCTCGCAGGCATCTGCCACCGCGGAACTCCACCGTGCCTGACCTGCCCGTCGCAGCGTTCGCAAAGTTCCAAAGGACGTGGCGATCGCTCTGCATCAGAGTGATGATCTGTGCCCTGTCTGCCTGAGCAACGACCGTGCGGAGCTCCTGCCAATGGTCGCGGCGGAATCGTGCGAAGTTGCTGCGGAGGTATTGCGAGTTCTTCGAGTTTTTCTGACAATACGAGGCGTTCCTCCGAGCGGCGGGAAGCATCTCTTAGATCTGCTCCTCAAAGTACAGTATGCCGATAGCGATGTTACGCAGCTGTGCGGTGGTCCATCTCTTGCTGTTCTGCCATGTGACGTGTACATGAGTGCCGCATTTGTCGGATTGACGAGGCATGTGGAATACGGCCTCTTGTGCTTCCCAGAAAGCTTCCATTTGTAGCTCCCAGTCTTTCTTTGTACTCAAGATGGGATACACTGCTCCGAGGGGAACTGTCGTAGTCAGTACGTCTTTTTCCCGGAGAGTTCTCGGACGCTTGGTAAGGGTCACAGCATACTACCAGGGTGGCGTGGATTCCCCAAAGATCCGTCTCTGCCGATCCACCAGCCCTTGTCATACTCTTCCGCATGCTTGCGATACTCTCCCGTGCAATCATCGAATCGAGCCCTCAGACCTCTCACCGGGAGAGACGTTGCTAACACTCGTAGTATAGAGCACGTCTGAGTGGGTCTCGAACTTTGTGCGGATCAACGATCATCTCAATCTCTATGCCAAACGAGTAGAAAGGCGCCATCTCCACCAGCAGTTTTCAGAAAAGCGTTGTTGCACACTGGTAGCTAGCATATCAAGAGTGGTCTTCTGGGACGCACGGGACTGCAAAAAACATACATCTTAGCGCTCGACAGAGCCGCAAAAGGTTCCATTGCGGGTTGCTTTCTGGTCTTTTGCTTGACGCCCCATGCATGGCATTTGTTCCGCCGTCCGAAGATGTAATGACAGCGGGGAGCAGGCAGCAGTCGACCAGGCAGCCAATCCGGCGAGATCACAGGCTGTGGTAGCCACCTCTATGGTCTGCAAGAGACTCGGTGGCGTCCAGCTGCATGCACGAGGGCGAGCGCAGCGCCGCGGCCCATAGTCGTTGCAGTTCCGTATATATACCTTAACAAGGCGGAGAGACAGTAAGGTCTAGAAACACAGCGTATTAGCAACTCGATAATCAGCCACCGCGAGCCGTCATGCCGCTACGTGGGATCCAGCATTGCCTCAGCCTTGTCTTTGCGAACGGATGGCGGTCTTTCCGTAAAGTCCGCGCTCACCGCTTCAGTACGACGGCGTGGTCTGGGACCTTCTTCTCGATCGAATGTGACCTGAGGGAGGCCGCCATCGTCTGCGTAGTGATTTGGGCTAGCCTGGAGTCGGAAGTCTTGCATGTACCTACAAGGCTGCCTCAGCCTTGCCACGTCACGTACGCAGCCTTCAAGCTGTTTGCTTGCTCGAGCTATGGCCCGTCGTGTCTGCATCTCGAGCCTTATGCGCGGCTTTGAGGCCCTAGCCTCGTAGCTTCACTGCTCCTCGCTTTCCGGTCTCCAGCTTCTCGACTTGCCTATCAACCCACCTCCTCGAGTGTACGTACTGGAACAAACGATCCGAATTTTCACCTTCTTCTCGGGGTGTTTGTCCCAGCTGAAGCCGAGCAGACACCACGTAACATGGTGATGGCCTCTCGCTCTAGGACAGACTATTTTGCTTTCGGCAGCAACCTCGACCTTGCCCAAATGGCCGAGCGATGCCCTTCCAGTCTCTTCAAAGGCAAGGCAACTCTATCGGGGTATCGCTGGCAGATCAACGAACGAGGCGTTGCAAATGTAGTTGCGACTCCTCAAGAGCCTATGCATTATGTCGAAGGCTTCCTCTTCTCCGTCAACGCCGCCGACCAACGAGCCTTGGACTGTAGCGAAGGTGTGCAGAGGGGGTTCTCTGAGCGGAAAACCCTCTCTGTGCGGCTGATACCGCACCGGGATGGACCGTTCAAGACCACGTATCTTGCTCAAAAGCTACGTGAAAGTCGACAGATGGTGTGGGGAATGGACCAGAGCGCCGCAAGCAATGTCGAGGCTCTGGTCTATGTCAGCTCGCAGTACACTCAAGAAGGTAGAATAAGGTCAGAGTATGCAGTGAGAATGGAGCGGGCTATCGAGGATGCACTCCAGATGGGTGTTCGTCAGGTCTACGTGCGGAAGTATCTGGCTCCATTTGTGCGTGGTCCGGTCATGTCTCCGGAGGACTTAAAGGCGATCACTTTGTGGCAGCAAAGGCAGCAAGAACAGCGTGAGCAATACCAGCAAGAGCAATGGAACGACGCGAGTCGCCAGTCGCAAAGATCAATGCAGCGTGCGGGCGATCCTACGCCGCGCAACTCGCTCACAATTGGACGACTCATGGCATCTGTACCTCCGCGAGAAGTAGCGCATCACGCTAACGATGCTGCGCGGCGCAAGCCCGCGAACATGGTCACGTTGTTGCACCCCACGACACCTGTACCTCCGCGAAGACCAGTCCCTTGCAACAGTCCGCCCAGTCCTGGTCCACGCGATAGATTGAGCCAACAAGCAGCAGCATTGTGGCGAGGCAGGCAGCTCGAGAACGCGGCACCGAAGAGGACCAGAACCACGAGCGGCTACGCATCGGATGGAGCCGTCGAAAGCGAAAGACCGAGAAGGAGACCAGCTGCTCAAAACGTCGCTCGGCGCACAAGATCCCAGCCTCCGGGGATTGTGTTCCGACGCAACCCGACGACGGGTGTAATGGGAGCGGTCCGGAGGGTAGCCGGCTAGCGGTGCGAACGATGCCGCATGTGCCATGGCGGTCCAATGAAAATTCGTTGGCAGACCTTCTGGAGACTCCGACCAGCTCAACCACCGAGCTGATACTTGCAAACCAAGCCATTTCTTCAAAGGGAGCCATTTCTTTAAGGGCACCCTCAGCAGAAATGCTCATCTCCCTCACCATTGAGCCGATGCCGACTCTGAACAGCTGTGGACGTACAGTGGTGGCATTTGCCCACTGGGTGAACACCATGCCTCATTCTGCACCTCAGGACCCGCCTGGCCCAATGGCAAGCACAGAAGGCTTCTGCGTTGGATGGGAGCAGGAGCTCAGGGGGGACCTCTTGTTATCCTGTCGGCGCCATTGCCTCCCACAGCAGAATAACAAGAGGCCTTTAGTGACCTGCACGTTGAAATCAAGCAACTCGCTTGCATAGCCTTGGGAGACAAGGTGGTGAACGTGGTTCAAATTCGAATAATGGTAGACACTCACTTGCTCTCCTCGTCTCGTCTCCCGTTGTGCGTGTGTGTGTGTGTGAAGCAGTGGTCAGGCGCATACATGTATATTAGCGCAGTTTCCCCGCTCACCGCCGGAGAAGCAAGGCCTTGGCGAAAGTTCTGCCGCTCTAAAAGTCCAGCCCACCTTTCACCACCTTCCCTACTGCACTCACATACCTCTCACACACGACCAACATCCCCCCACCGCCACCATGTCATCCATGCGCAATGCTGTCCAACGCCGCAACCACAAAGAGCGCGCCCAACCCACCGAGCGCAAACGCTGGGGCCTGCTCGAAAAGCACAAAGACTACTCCCTCCGCGCCGCCGACCACAACGCCAAGAAACGCAAGATCAAATCGCTGCAGCAGAAAGCCAGCGAGCGCAACGAGGATGAGTTCTATTTCGCCATGATGAGCAGTACCACTGCGGGTGGCGTCAAGCAGACGAAGCGGGGCGAGGAGAATAGTGGTGGGGGTGGGAAGGCGTTGTCGCAGGGGGTGGTGCGGTTGATGAAGACGCAGGATGAGGGGTACCTGAGGACAACGCTGCAGGGGACGAAGAGGAAGAGGGAGAGGGTGGAGAGGGAGGTGCTGGTTAGTGAGGTGGGGGTCGATAGTGGGGTTGCGACGGCTGCGGGGTTGGGGAAGAAGGTGGTGTTCGGGGAGGATGGAGAGGAAGTTGCGGCTGTGCCTGTACCCAATCTCGACGGCGACGACAGCGATTCTGATATGGATGGTTTCGTATCGGAGGACGAGAGTGTCGCGACGGAGGAGGAGAAGGAGGACAAAGGGTTGAGTAAAGCTGAGCTGGCCATCCGCCGACGGAAAAGGCATGTGGTGACTGCTAAGCGGCGACAGCTCGAAGCACTGAGGGATCGCGAGGCCCAACTTGGAGTGGCGTTGCGGGAGGTGGAGGCACAGAGAGCGCGGATGAGCGGCACAGCCGGTGGCGTGAACAAGAATGGGGTCAAATGGAAGGCGAGGCCGCGGAAGAGGTGATAGGCCATCTTTGCGCCATTCCCAATCATCACATAGGCATGAAAGACAGTGTAAACTCAGTCCGACCGTCTAAGCTCGAGATGTGAGCTATTCTCCCTGAGCCGAGAACGTGTCCGTACAGATATAGTAACCTTTCCGTACGGTAGCATGTCGTATGGCAGCAAGAGTGGAGCGTCGCAGAAGGGTCACGATACCAACGCACTGTGCAAGACGCCAAGTCAGATTCTTCGCTAAAACAGAATGACACCCCAACACACGCTGCGGTGCCAGGCGTTGAACCACTCTGGGGCGGGAAATGATGCCATGAAACTTGTCCGCGTCAAGGCGAGAGTCCGTTTTACGACTTGAATTCACAGCCTCGAAGGCATCCTCGTAGCGCCATCCAGACGTATACACTCCCCGTTCAACATCGGATTCTCGACGCACTGCCTCACCATCCGCGCGAAGTCCTCCCCCTTGCCCGGTCGGCGGGGAAACTCAAACACTCCCTCCAGACTCTTCCTGACCTTCTGACTCATCGCCGCCGTCATGCCGCTCTCGAAGTAACTCGGCGCGATCGATACAGCCCGGATACCGTACTGAGCCAGGTCCCGCGCAAGCACGAGCGTCATACTTCGTACCGCGCCTTTGGAAGCTGCGTAAGCGACTTGCCCGGGTTGACCGTCGAAGGCGGCGGAGGAGGAGACCATGATGATTACGCCGCGCTCGCCGTCTGGTTCGGTTGGCGTCGTGGTCGTCATGTGCGGGAGACAGAGCCGGATAAGGTCCAGCACGCCACGGAGATTGATGTTCAGCACCAACTCCAGGTTCTCGAGGGGTATGGGCTCGTTGTGCCGGTCAATGAGTTTTCCCGGGAAGCCTACGCCGGCGGCAGGGATGACGCCGCCGATGGGTTTGCTGGTTTGCTTGGTCCATGCTACGAGGGCGGAGACGGCGGAGGATACCGAGGGTGGGGAGCTGACGTCTACTTCGAAAAAGGCGGTGCGGTCGCCGAGCTCGCTGACTACTTTGTTGCCGTTCTCGGCATTGAGGTCTAGGGTGGCGATGTAGCCGCCCTGGGCGTGGAGGTCGCGGACGGTGGCTAGGCCGAGCCCTGAAGCTCCTCCGCTGATCACGAAGGTGCGGTCTTTGATGTGCATCTTGTATACTCGATCTTGGCCCTTCCTAACTCGTTCAATGCACCAACTGACTCCCTCGGGTCGTTGCAGCGGCAGCGGAGTGCGCGGAGTAATGTGAACACAGATGCCAGAAGCCGTGAACGATCCCGTAGAAGAAGAGGCCTGCGAAGAGGAGGAAGCACAGTATGATCACGCCGTACAAGGAGATGCCGAAGAGGGCTTCGCTGTGGTGTTGCCGAGGTTGAGGTCGCTGTTGCTTGCTGTCTTGGGGGGAGTAGGAGAGTGCGCGCTTCTCGAGGTAGTCTAGATCATCAGCGTCCATTGAATGCGGGCTGCGATGGTGAGTAGTGGGCATCCAGACACTGCCATTAGTATTGCTGCTGTCGAAAGAGATGCAGTCCAGGGCGGTCGTCAGTCACATGCATGTCACCGCAGCACTTCCCCGCGCGAGAAGCCGACGGGAGAATGCACCAGCTCTTGAATTTCATCGATCTTCAAGCTCCATCGCACGATGCGCATCTTGACGGAGAAGCCAACAAGTGCGCCGAGTATGTTCGATGTACGACCTCCGACCCGACGAGCGGAGCCGCGAAACAGTCTACATAAGGATGGTGCGGAAGCGAGCGCCTCAGCTTGGAGCCTTGGAGTGCCCCCGGTTTCAGACCTCCACCTCCGCCGAGCACTTTCCGAGAGTGCGAGCCGATCACAACCACCGGTCCACCGCATCGTGCACTCCATGGACCACCATCATAATCTGGCACTCGGCATCGCGTACAATCGTACCGGTCGGAAGTCGGCGTTCAGCGTTCTCAAGTAGAACGACACCAAGCTCGTCGCATCTACTTGACGCTCTACTCATATGCATTTGAGTGGCGGCGCCTGGTACCGACGGACCGTGCCCTCGTCTATCTGAAATATTGGGATTTCGCAACCTCACCATGGCGGAGCTGTGCGTTTCAAAGGTAGTGCACGATGAGACGCAGGCGTCGGCGAGCGAGTACGCACGCGAAGGGTTGATATAAGACCCTCTCCTTCCTCTCAGCCAACGCCAACAGGATCAAACACACTTCATACATTCTTTTCGGTATTCGAGCACTCGTTTTCATCACACTCCCACACTCATTCCCGCGACAAGTTTTCATCGTACCAAGACTTCAAGCAAGATGCCGTCCTTCACCACCACCACCGCCCTGCTCGCTGGCGTAGCAGGTGTCTTGGCCAGCCCCAACTCCATCAAGGCCCGCCAGTCGGACGCCATCAACTACGTGCAGAACTACAACGGTGACCTCGCCAACTTCAAGTACTCCGAAGCCGCGGGCACCTACTCGGCCAGCTGGAACAACCCGGGTGACTTCGTCGTCGGTCTGGGTTGGAGCACCGGCTCTGCCCGTTCGATCACCTACTCCGCTGAGTACTCCGCCGCTGGCTCGGGCTCGTACCTTGGGATCTACGGCTGGGTGAACAGCCCTCAAGCCGAGTACTACGTTGTCGAGTCTTACGGTTAGTCGACGCCGACGTGGATGACGAAGACGAGATCACAGGCTAACGCATCCAAGGCTCGTACAACCCGTGCTCCGGCGTAACTTCCCTCGGCAGCATCACGGCTTCCGACGGCGGCAGCTACACGCTCTGCACCGACACCCGCACAAACGAGCCGTCCATCACCGGCACCAGCACCTTCACCCAGTTCTGGGCCGTCCGTGAGACGCAGCGCACGTCTGGTACCAGTAAGTCGTTGAAGCAGCCACACACACTGTTATGCTCAGCCATCAAGATCACTTCGCTAACCCTGATGTGCTCCCAGTCAACATGGGCGACTTCTTCACCGCCTGGGCCAAGCACGGCTTCGGCTCCGACTACAACTTCCAGGTCGTCGAAGTCGAGGCCTTCTCCGGCACCGGTACCGCGAGCGTCACCGTTGGCGGTACCGCGGCGGCGGCCGGAACCTCGGACACTGCCTCGTCGGCTGTCGCTTCGTCCGCGGCTGCTGCCCCGTCATCGGCTGCGTACTCCGCACCGGCCTCGTCGCCCGTCTACACCGCCCCGGCTTCGTCCGTGTACACCGCCCCAGCATCCACGGCCGCGGCGAGCGCGCCGTTCGCCTACTCTGGCTACAGCGCGCCCGCTAGCTCTGGATACGCCGCCCCGACGGCGACCGGTGGCTTCGCTTCGCCGACGAACATCATCTCGCCGGTTGCCCCGATCGCCTCCGGCACTGCTCCGGCATACTCTGCCCCGGCTTACTCGGTGCCTGCGTCGAACACCACCGTCGCCTCCCCGACCGCTCCCGCTGGCGTGAGTTACTCCCTGTCGCGAAGCATAATAAGACATAAGACAGCTAACAATGTTTCAGTGCATCGTCAAGTACTTCGTCGCATAAGCGGTTCGACTAAGTAGCACGCTCGGGGTCTCATGATATGGTGGCATGAGGGGAAACAGAGGGTAATCCGAGGAAAAATTGGGAATACAATGTGGTTTGATGGAGTAGCTTTCTGATCCTGTAGTCTGGTAACTACCTTGAACGTCTATACCTGGGTGGCTGGTCAGCCAGACTTTGGCATTTTTTCTTCATGAACAAGGCTGCTTGAGTGACTATCCCGAGTCCCTCGGCTCTAGGTCTTGGTACTGCATAGTTCTTTTCGCAACTTTGAGTCACTTCACACTTTTGTCCTCAAGTAGCTGGCTCAAATGACAGCCAGCCAACACGACTTCACCGTTCTTCACTGAGTGCGCGAAGTTGTACGGTAGCGTGGAGCCGGGACAGCGAGGGGTGTGTCTCAACGGCGGCAGGACGCCTTATGGCCGCTCCAGTCACTGCTCTGGCAAGTTTCGCTCCAATATTGAATGCGTTTGCATTGAGCGCAGCGCTGTAGCCGTCCGCCGAGGTCGAGCTCGCGTGTGTGGCAGGGCGCGCAGGAGACGTTGGAGACGCCATGCTGAAAGGTAGGGATGGAGTGTGAGGTCGAGAGATATATCATACACCATGGTGTCTGGACTCACAATACTCTTATAGCTTCACTCTTACCTAGCTCCTGGCAACAGGCTGCTATGAGGCGATGGGAAGATGGTTGTCAGTGAGTTAGGAGGTCTCGGATTTGTGTAACGCGTCGCTTCGCGTAAAGTGCATGCATGTGACACGGCAGTACCCGTACTAGCGCAGGTCGATGTCGAATGTCAAAGCTCGGGTTTCAAACTCACCTCCACCGTCGTGTGTAAACACATGTTGCAATACCGCCACAGCTCCCGGAGACTACACTGGATAGTGCCGACTGTCCGTGACGCTCGCCGCGACTGAAGCGCACCTATTTCCTTCCCGGCCGGCATGGCCTCACCTCCACTCGCGAACGGCACGCACCCCTCCACACCACCACCTTCCGACACCGCGCCCGCACCCACGAGACCCGATGCACCAGCTGCGCAACTCGACACAGACATCCCGCGCATATCTTCACAAGACGATGGCCAATCCAAGCGCCCGCGCGATGCCCGCCTCATCCACCTCGTGCTCGCGAGTCTCGGCATCAACAGCTACCAGGAGCGCGTGCCCCTCCAACTCCTCGACTTCGCATACCGCTACACCTCTGGTGTGCTATCAGATAGCCTACGACTAAGCGCCGAAGGCTACGCGGGGCAGCCAGAGCGCGGCGCTGGACGAGGACGCGGAGCAGGTGCTGGAGCGGGAGATGCGGCGGCGGGGGAGGGCATCACTGTCACGAGTCTGCGGCAGGCGATAGCGAGTAGGCAGGGCTATACATTTCAGGGACACCTGCCAAAGGAGTTCATGCTTGAGCAGGCGGCGGAGCGGAACCGTGTGGCGCTGCCGAAGGTGGAGCGAAGTTATGGGGTGCAGTTGCCGCCGGAGAAGTACTGCTTGACGGGCGTGGGGTGGAACCTGAAGGACGAGTGGGATAGTGATGAGGATGTGGAGGATGGAGAAGAGGAAGCGGAGGCACAGCCGAAGCAGTTGACGAATGGCACGGCGCATCCTGCGAGGGAAGACGACGTGGGGATGGGTGGCATGGAGGATGAGGATGAAGATGAGGAAGGCGCAGGTAGGATGGAGGATGTCTTCGGCGGCGAGGATACAGAAATGGCTTGACCTTGGCTGCGGCACCCTTTGGACATGATCAATCTGACAATCTAGCGAGGCGTTGGGATGATGCGGTATCGGTCTACTAAGAAGTTGGTTACTAGCATTTACTGGGCACCGAATGAGTAGGTTGGCTTTGAAATTGCGGCTGTAGTAGATGAGCCTGCGCTTTCTTCGAACGCCGCTTCCAGCTATTCGCGGCGTAGACAGGAAGGAAGACGAGTTTCCCTTGGTGGGAGCGCGCGACACAATGAGTGCATGCAGGAATGCAGTTGGCCGCCAAATATACTCCAGGCACGGTGAAACTCGCCACAATGCGAACGCCGGCACCGCATGCGGATGATGCTGAATTGATACCCTACACCGTGAGCCTCACCAGCCGCGGCCCGAAAACCGAGTAGTGCACACTGTAGAGAATGCAGCAAAGAGCAAGCTCATGTGAAAATCCCGAGTGAACGTGAACCGAACGTGAACTGAGCGTGCATCATATGTTGTCACAGAAGACTCACATGCAAAAGTCATGCCAACCAAAATAAAACGCACCGCGTTTTCCACCACTCTCACAACAACGACATTGTCCAACAACACCATAACCACGACACAATCACAGTACGCAGCCAAGCCCTTACCATCTACGTGTCTTGACCTCAAGCACGAACGACCCTGCTGCTGCAACTTTGCCACATCGCGAGCTTCACACTCAACGTGTCACACACTGCGAACTCGCAAATCCAAATCCATAAGGTACCTTAAATGACTGAGCCTTCAGCACGTATACTGACTGAGCGATAGGTCACTCACGGAGCCATCACCCCCTCACTTACCATCGACGGCTGCGCGATAGCGTTCTATTACTCTAAAGATACGCTACACGTTGTTTACGTCGACCTCTCTCCCGGAGAATCAAGTGTTGCGCAGAGGAATAATATGCCTATGCCTACGGCGCTAGTAGCATCCTACGAACGGCCTGGCGTCTATCTAGAACAGGCGAACGACTTCCGCCGAGGCTAACGGTCTTCGTAAGGTCTGCGTAAGGTCTGCGTAGTGCGACAGGACAGCCCAAGCAGCGTTGTCGCGTGATACCAGCCAGAGTCAAGGCATTCACGCTCGCCAAGCAGAAGATAGCTGGGTCCGACCGTACGTCTTCCAGTGCCGCCGTTTGCCACCCTACTACTTTGACCCGCACAAGCACGACTACCCTCTTCAGCTGTCGCAGCACTCCAATCCAACACAAACTCGGCGTTGTACCATGGGCAATGAAAGTTCTAAGCTCTCCGAAGAGTTGAAAGCGGAGGCTAGGGCTGCGACATTTGCTCGAATCGATGCTGGAGCAGCTGAGGGTGCGTCTGAGGAGAAGAGCAGGCTTGTCGCTCTAATGAAAGCTCGAGATGCACACGTTACAGAGCATGCTGCGGCCGATGCTCATGAACGCGAACACGTGCCCTTGGAGGAGCTGGAAGCTGCGAAGAAGAATCAGCAGAAACTGCTCCGCTTGTCAAAGGGCGATGCAACGTCTCTTCAGCAAAGAACGCGGGAGACTAGCACCGACAATACACCTGCGGAGCTATCGGATGAGTTCGCTGGAGCCCACGTTCAGAGTCCTCCTGCGGCTGCATATGACGCTGAAGACGGCGAGATCAGTGACGACGTCCTTAGCACTTGGCAACCGCGGAAGGAACCCATCAAAAGAATATCATCTATCAAGGTGCAAGACCGTGATGGTACGCGGTATGCAGATCCCGAAGAGTCTACTGCGACACACGCACAGCCTCCACCTGGACCTAGCAAGGCGTCGGTGGGTGCCCCTCCGACCGCTACAGCACTATTCATACCCGCCGCCAAGCCGTCAGCGCCTCCTCCGATCAACACCGACACCAATCCTGCTCAGCGCCCGAAGAGAAGCTCAGTCTCATCGGTACCAACAAGCGCTGCGGCAAAGCGGCCGACGCCTAGCGCCTTTGCAGACGAGCGACGCAGCGCTCCGAAGACTTCTAAGCGCGCCTCTTCGCCACAGTCCCCTGACGGCTCAGCTTCCCATAAGGGACCTTTCTCGAAGAAAGCCAGCACACATAAGGCTGAGCGTGAAAGCCCGACGCGTGTTATGATCGAGGAGCGGCCACCACCATGGTACAAGAAGCTTAACCCAACTCCACGACGCAACCCGGACGAGGCCAGCGCGTCAGCTCTGCTTGTACGCTTGAAGGATGACGTCAAGAAATGCAAAAGTGCGAAAGGCCCGGGCGCCCAGGCGCAGCAGCTGTTTGGAAATATAAGAGACGAGCTTCACACTCTCGCTTTTGAGAGGGTCTCTGGCCAGCTGCTACGAAACAATCGTATGCTGCACAACAAGGACGGGCTGCCGCAGATCTTTGATGAAGAGCACTCTGACGGCGTGGCCTTCCCTTGGGATATTAAGGCGGATGCGGAGGAGATCTACAACAAATGGTGTCTAGAAGATTTCGAGACTGACCTCCTCCGCGGCATCATCCGCGGAAAGCCAGCTTCGAAGAACGTCGAGAGAAGTGTTGACAGTATCGACAACAAGTACAAGGGCAGAGCCTCGTCTAAATATCACGGCAACGGGTTACTGCTCAATGGGCAGTGGTGGCCTACCCAGCTTACGGCCGTCCGTGACGGCGCCCACGGCGCAACGATCGCGGGCATCAGTGGTGCAGCAGGGGAAGGTGCATACTCCTGCATTATGTCTGGCGGTCACGGCTACGAAGACGAGGACCACGGCGAGTGGGTTCTGTACTGCGGTACAGACAGCACCGATGGCTCGGTTACAGAAGCGACCCAAAGATTGCTCGAGTCGGAGGGGAACGGCAAGCCAGTCCGCTTCATCCGTTCGCACAACCTGTCGTCAGACTTCGCACCCGAGATAGGATTTCGGTACGACGGGCTGTACAAGGTCGTGAGCTACGAGAAGCTGGACGGCGCTTCGTCGATCCGCCAGAGACATCGCTTCCGGCTCGAGCGGATCGCCGGTCAGACTCCAATACGCGGCACGGAACCGGAGAAGAGGCCAACCAAGCAGGAAGTTGAGGCCCACAAATCCGACAAGCGATTGCGTGGCTTCACATAGCTAGCTGCCGGCCGGTCACGCATGCGGTGGATCCTGCAGAGACGGCTTGCAAATATGGATGGAGCGGAGGAGCCAAAGGCATTCCGGCGCAGTCCAGCGGGTGCTGTCGTGGCTGGTGGCCAAGATCCGAGGAGGGATCAAGGACTCTGCGTCCGGCATGGCCACGCAGCGTTGTTGCCATGAGCACTGCGCATTACGAAGGAACGACTTCCTTGAACACCTTAGCATAGCCGTGAACTTCATCCTCTGAGCGACGTATCAGTATCACATGCAACTGTGAGGTTTGTCATTGTGAGCTTACCAGTTGTTGTGTTGCAGAAGACTTACCCGCACTACTCCACTAGCGGCATTCAGGCCACAATATCGTCCACCAGCCGACTTGAGTACATGATACCCCATCCACAGTCACTTTCGCTCTTAGCCTCGATCTGATCAACGATGTCTTGACTTTTTTCCGGCCCTTCCCTCGAGACATCGGCGTTCCAGATCACCGGCTTTGCAGTGGCTCACTGACGTCTGTCCGAAGAGACATTGCTGACGTACAGTCTTCGGCTGCGCGCTTCGCCGCCTGACTGGCCCAAGGCAGCACACCCCGTGCAAATCTCGGCCAGGCAGGCGCCGTGGCGTGCTCTGGACGGAAAACACATGCGCAAGTAGCCTCCAAGGCATTCCAGCACAGCCGCACTCAAGCATGTACTTCAGGCCCTTCTTGTAGGCTCAACGCATGGGGAATCGGCGGCGCAGACTGACCGGCGAGTCTCCATGAGGCGCGCGTCTTTTACTCGGCGTTGTTTTCCGTCCCTTGACCTCTGCAGAAGCGTGATCGCTCATCTCACGCCGCAATTGAGCATCTGCAAGTGCGCCTGCCTCTGAAACCGTCGGAGATGGGTGCTCAAGACTAGCTGCACATTCCGGGCTTGCGGCGGTAACGCAGCGGTCATCATGCCGTCTCCGACATTCGCCGCTGTCGTCTTCGCGGCGAAGGGCAGACCGTTGTGGGCTTCGATGGCGGTGATCTGCAGTGCTCTTGGTTGGTCCCAACTCTAGATTCCTCTTCCATCGCAGACTCTTAAAGGGCGACCCTTCGCGACCTCTTCGGCCACGATCTCCTGACCCATCTCGCTGGGTGCTGGGCGTGCGGCATCGAGGTGAACCCTCAAATCCAGCGTCACCCTCTGCCGTATGCTGGAACTTTGGCGAATGCGGCGGCCTCGGATCGGTGGGACCGGGAATCTTCCGTAGTCTCGCCATGTGAAATCAAGGGAGGTCAGACGTGGGTTCTCGTTCTTGTAGGACAGCGTAGAAATAGATGGTGCCGTGGATGAGCTCGACATCAGCTCAGGCATCACGATGGGAAGGTGGTGGACCGGGAGGGGAAGCATTGAACAATCCGTTTGTTTGCAAATTGCTTTTACGAGCCTAGTCAGCATTCCACGTCCGATGCACTTTGATTCGCCGACCATCGTGGGGCATCCAATGGCATAAGCACGAAGAGGCTAATGACTATCTCACGGAAATCGTCCGGACTCTACCCAGGGTTCTGTGTCCTCTCATGAGGATATCGAGGTCTCCGGTGCGGGTGCCGCAAAATTTAGCAAGAGTGCCAAAGACTTCATCGATGGTGCAGAAGATACCAGCCGGGCGGCGTTCGCGGACGCTACGAACCGGCCTGGCGCGCCTGCTGGTACCTTCGGCGGCGTCAAAAGGAAGAGCGTCCGAAGCCGCGGAGGCTGAGGAGCCACCCGCGAAGCACAGCACCAGTTTGGTGGAAGTCAAATAGTCCTACGGGCTTCCAGGGTGTTTTCGTCATCATTCTTCGCGTTGATAATTGGACCTGTGCGATGGAAGTAGATCTCGTGGCGATGCGAAAGAGCTCTCCGCCACAGCAACTGGTAACGGCACCCTGCCCATGGCTTGCGGTCACTCTGAGCAAGCGTCTCACTCAACCTTTGTTCTTCCCGGAAATCTTGTCCACCTCCTTCGTAGCTCGGAACCCCATATTGCCCTCCTCCGTCAACCCCCACTTATTCACCTCCTGCCCCGTCACCACCCTCCGCACCAGACTGACCTCTACCGCCTTCTTGTCCTTCCGTATCGCCTTCAAACCATCATCGTCCATATCAAAGTACAGCGCCCACTTACCCGCCGCTTCCTCGACCGCTAAGAAACCCTCCCAACTATCAAACGTGATGCTGCTGTCGTTGGCATCGCTCGTCCAGTCGAAGCTCCCCACGTGGTGTGCGATACTGCCGCTGCGGTTCGCGTAGCTGAGGGCGTAGGTGGAATTGTCGATGTAGATCCAATTGAGCATAGGTGGGTCAACGGTGATGGTGCTCACCATGCCACGAGTACTGGGTCGGTTATCGTCCGGGTAAGCGAGATAGAACCCGGTGAATGGGTGGTGCGTAGCATCGACCGGCCAGCCTGTCTCGGGGTCCTTGGCCTCGATCCAGAGTTTGTCCGAATGCAGGGTGATGATGCCGTTATGCAGCGCGGCGGCTTTGCCTTTCCGGCGCTTCTCGTCAATGTGGACGTCGATGTGGAACTTGAGCATGCGCGTCTGATTCGCGGCGTCGGCGTTCTGCTTGTGCTGTTCGCTGACGCCTTGGGCTACGCCTGTGGTGACGGAGACGGCGGTTGGTGCGACGAGGCCCAGGCTGAGGGCCAGGCCTACGATGGCGTCGACCATGGTAGCTAGTGATGGAGATGGCGAGATGGAGGAGATGTGTATACCTACGATGGTGGCCTCTTTACTGTCCGCTGTGTATATGTTTGTCGAAGTACAACAGAAGAAGTTGGCATTGACATTGACCTCTCGAGCCCGACCCCGCTGAGGTCACTATTTTGGGAGTGGCCTTTCACATGCCAACGACGATCCTCGCCCTGCGTCGTGTTCAACGTCGCCCGCGAAATGCAAGGTACACAGCATCTTCGCCAAGCCTGCTGTGAAAGGTCGGATGTTCCAGTGAATGGAAGCTGGAAGGGTCAGAGCACAGGTGAGGTCGTCGCACAACAAGCAGCAGCTCTCAGACCCGCTGCGTTCTGCCCGTCACGCTTCTCTGGCCGCGCCCGCCCGAACTGCTTCCTCTTCCTTTCCGCAACCACAGCTTCCACTTCTTCTTGCTCTTCTGCACACTCGGCATCCAGAGCAGTCGACAATATGGCAGGGCATCCAGACCCTGTACTGGCCCATCTGCCAACGGCACAAGACGCTACCGAACGTCGGGCACAGAAGACGATCGTGACTGCCATGGAAGCACTCGCCCGCGCAGCCTTGCCCACATCCACACCGAACCCCTCGGCACCATCTCTCCTAGGACCGCCGGCAGTACGACTCCCACCCTTGCGCACCATCATGCCACCCATATCAACTCCCACTTATGTAGCCCCGGAAACGCACCCATCTACGGCCTACAGACCCCTCGCACCCGCCCCGCCACCGATGCCCGGCCAGGAGGAGGAGCGAAACCCCCTTACCATCTTCGACCTCCCCGCCGAACTGCGCGTGGAAATCTACAAACTCGTCCTCGAAAACGTCACCGTCCACATCCTCCCCCTGCGCGCCAACAGCAGCCGCAACTGCCCGCACGCCCTCATCCGCACCTCGCGCCAAGTGCGCAACGAGGTCCTGCCCCTCATCCACAGCACCTGCCCCATCCGCGCCAACGTCACGGACTTCGACTTCAGCGGCGTGCTGGCCTGGATCCAGCGCATCCCGTCCTCGCAGGAGGCCAACCTGTGCAAGAACCGGGATCTGCGGGTGAGACTGTGCACGACGAGTGCGAAACCCGTGTGTTCGGGCGCCGAGTTACGGAGGTGGCTGCATATGCGCGCGGATCCGCATCGGCCGCAGCCGGCGTGGGAGTATAGTGGTGCGCGGGCGCAGCCGGCGGTGGCGAATGACCTGCGGCGGCGGTGCAAGCGGATGACGGAGGTGGGGAAGCGGGTGGAGCTGCAGAGGATGTTGGATGCGATGCAGGTGAGTATTCCGGGACCTCGGGGGAACTCATGATATGGAGGCATTGGAGTACTGTGATGTGGTTGTGCTCGCTCCAACGCATTGGACACCGGGTAGACGGTCAGGATGGATGGTTGGCATGACGGTCTAATTTTGGAGCATGCTTACTACTCTCTGCCCTAACTGTCTGCTCCATTCATCACCATGCTCGAGCGTGCAGTGAAAGTCTGGCGCTCGGCATGGTCCGTGAACATGAGAAATACTTGAGAGGACAAGAAGAAAATTAGCCGGCCGCCCTTTTCGAGATAACTAGCTGGAGGTGTACCTCCCGACTCCTCCTCAACAGCAGCAAAAGCTTTGAAGTGTTAACGCCGAACTATTCTGGTACGTTATCCCGGTTCACTCATACAATGTACCATGGTACTCATCGTGGTACCAGCCCCTTCGCAGACCTCGATCACCTCAAGTGAAACCCCGAAATGCAGACATACTGAAAAAGCCACTGCTTCCCGGATGACTTCCATGGTTGCCGCACACAGACAGCAGCAATCCTTTGCTTCCATTGCCGCCCGAGCTCTAGATTCGCCTGTAAAGTTGGGTGCTTTGCTTGCCACCGGACGACGAAGACGGCTTCACTCTTGAGATCTGCTGAATGTGTGCCTTGCGAGGCAGGCGGAGTCGGACGTTTCCCAAGAGCGATGAAGAAGCGGTGGCGTGAGCGCGATTGACGAGCCGCAAACCTGCCAGCATATGTGTAATGAAAGCGTTCGATATGACCGCGAACCCCAGGCATACGTGCGCTGGTACACAGTAGCCACGCCAAACTGTATAAAAAACGATCATTCCGGCCTCATCTTCCCCCTCCGCCTCCTCATCTCCTCCACCCTCCGCTGATCCTCCTCGAACCCCCTCACCAACCCTAACTGCTGCTCCTTCCGCTTCTCCCTGACCTGGAAGCGATAGAAATCCTCCCCCACCTTCCTCTTCTCCCGCTTCCTCGCCCCCTCTTCCTCCTTCTTCCCCGCATCCTCCTCCCTCGCCCCGGGAGCGATCCTCGCGCCACGAGTAACCGTGACGAACCCGTCCGCATCCGGGACCGAGCGTACGCGATGCAGCTCCTTGGCGCGCACGGCTTCGCGGGCGGAAAAAGCGGTCATGAAGTCGTCGACGCTTTGTTGTAGCGTAGCAGGGTCCGGGTAGCGGAGGGCATGGTGTGCCTGATAGCGAGCCGAGCCCAGAGGCGGCAGTTTCCCTTCTACGCCCGCGCCCCAAACAATCTGCCTCCCGCTCTTGGCAGCCCGTCGTGCCTCCTTGACCGCCATCTCCGCGCTCGCTTTGTCCACGAACGTGACTACAGCTGTGCCCCCACTACTATGCACCTCTCGATCCCATACCTCCGGCAACCTCCCTACTTCCTGCCCTGCCGCACCCGCCTCATAGTTCTCCACCCCTCGCTTCCGCTTCCTGCCTCTCTTTATAGCTGCGATAACAGGCGCCGTGATGCCCTTACCCACCCTCTTCGTGCCCTCAAACCCCACGCTCTCCACCCTCACGCCACCGAGCTGCTCCGCGAACAGTGCCCGGAGGTGTACCTCCGTCGTGTCGACAGGTACATTGACGAGGAAGACTTCGCGTGGTGTGTCTTCCGTGGGCACCTTGGGCGCGTTGGCGCGGAGGTAGAGGTAGTGGTTCGTTTCTTGTGGGTAAGAGGGCAGAGGGGGGGGGCGGAGCGGGAGGACGGTGAAGTCGTTCACCGTCAAAGGTACCGCGGGCTTGGAGGCTGGCATTGGGACCATGTTGGTGCTGACCTGCAGCGTGGATTTGATATTCACAATTCGACTTGACTTTGACGTTGAAGAAATTCCAGAGAGCCGAGGCACGAGGCTAGCGTGGATTTTGGCGGCAGCGAGGGTCTTTGGCAAGAGTACCATGTAGGAGGGATCACAGAGACACAAAAAGTAAGAGGATAGAACGCAGGCAGGCGACTCTGATGTTCGTATACATCTCGTTAAGCTAATAACAGCAAAGTGCCACCCATATACCCCGCCAGCGCCGAGAGAGCTTGATGTGCGACGGCAACAGCTTGCCTCCATATTGGTCGAAAAGCCAGCCAGGTGCAAAAAGACATCAACAAGCTAGATCACCTCCATATGCCATCTTCAGTCAACATATCGCCGCAGATCGCCAGTCAATTGCTCGTCAGCATGATATTCATGCCTTCTCCGGGTCGTTGATGCCGCCGGTGGTGATGATGTAGGTAGCCTCGCGCTCAGGGCAGTCTGTAAAACATCGTCAGCATGATCAGAACTCGGATTGTTGAAAGGCAGAGCGAAAGCCTACCCGGTGAGTCCTGTATTTTCGCCACTCTCTCCTCCCCACGACCCTTGCGCAGCAGGATGCGCGTGGTCGACGCATGAGCCACCACATGCCCGCCCACCGGCTTCCTGCCATCCGCACCCGCGAAAAGCGCTGACGCACCGGGATCACTCTGCACCTGGTTTGTCATGAACACCACCAGGTTGAACTCCTCCGCCATCTTGGCCATCCTGCTCAGGAACTGGCCCAACTTCTGCTGCCGCTCGGACAGCTCGCCGCGGCCGATGTAGTCCGTCCGGTAGAGAGCCATCAGGCTGTCGACTACCAGTAGACGGAAGTCTCCGGTGGCAAAGTGCTCGGCGAGCTGGTTAAGGCAGTCGGCCTGCTCGTCGCTGTTGTTGGCGCGATGCTGGATGATGTTCTCATTGGCCTGCTCCGGGTCGATCTGGAAGCGCTCGGCGATCTGCACGATGCGTTCGGGGCGGAATGTGCCTTCGGTGTCTGAGGACATGGAATCAGCACAGAGTCGAGATGAATGGCTGAACGGGCACAAATTATGTCAGACATACCAATCCACGCCACCTTCCCAGCGCCACCGCCCTCCTCCTTCGGCATCTGAGCAACGACGGACAGTGTGTGGGCAAGCTGCGTCTTTCTACAACGGTACTCGCCATATACCTCGCTGATGCTGCAGGACTGGAAACCGCCGAGTAGAATCGCATCCCACTGCTTGCTGCCGGTCGAGAGGCGGAAGCAGCGCTTGCGGAGCTGGAGCGTCTCGGCTGCGGTGATGAAGCCGTTGGCGTTGGGCTGGACAGCAAAGTCAGCATGGAGCGATGACTCTGGTGATGGCGGCGGGGAGCATACCAAGCACTTCTTGGCCGCCTCCTTGACCTTTTCGACCTTGACCTCGGAAAAGCCTTTGATCTTGAGCAGGTGCTTGCTCATGGCCGCATGCACGGACTGTCGTGCTCGAAGTCAGCATCAACCGCACTCCAACGCCTGATCGAGGGGCGGTAGCTCACAGCGACAGTATGGAAGCTCGCCGCCTTCAGCTTGAGGATGTCAGTCTGCCCGATGCCTGCCGAGGATGGTCAGTCGTTGCACAGGCAATCGCCAATGCTAGAGCTGGCAGGAGACGACACCATGGTGCTGCAGCTGGTCGATGTCGACGATGTAGTTCTCGTTCTGCCATTGCAAGTCAGTCCTGTGTTCCGCTGCCAGCTATACTACAGCTGGACTAACCTCGCCATCATCGCTACTCGCGACAGAAGCCGGCATTGTGACGGCTGTGGTCTTGTAGCCGTATAGTGTGAGTAGATGGAGGGGCTGTCGAGGTTATATGCAAGGCAAGATGAGGAGCAGAAATTGCAATGAGATGGCAGAAAGTAGATGTCGAAGCTGGGAAGGAAGCAGATGTCAGAGGACAGGAAGTGGACATGGCAGAAGAGAGAGAGAGGTGAGGTCGGGTTGGGGCGACGAGATGCGGTCGAGCAACAGGCTGCAATCGCGTGGTCTTCGGAGGAAGGAGCGAGCGAACCAACCTCAGTCTTGGCGCTCTCCCATCCTCCGATGTACCGCGGCGGTTTTCCTTCATACTACTGCGTGCACCATTAGACGACCGACTGACACGATGGGAGTGGAAGAGAGAAGTGCGCGCATGTTCTTACGCGCTCAATCTCCATATATACTCATGCTTTTTCGCGCCTGAAGCCATGCATGCAATAGGCCTCACGCGCCGCCACGCCACTTCCGCCATACTCGCCTCTCCGCCATATCCCATCTCTCACCCCGAGTATGCCTTCGCTCTTGTCAACCTCCCTCTCTCCCGTCGCCCGCGCAGCCCGAGACATCCACAAGTCGTCGGCGCGCTTACACGTACGTTCGTTCGCTTCCAAGGTGCAGGTATATGTGGGCTCGTAATGGTCGTTCAGATAAAGTAGCTGGGGTCGTGGGTCGTCGTGAGAACGCTCAGTAGTGAAATGGATTTTTGAAGAGAATGTACTGTCGAAAAGGTGGGCCGCCGGCACAGGCTGCGCACCGATGCGCTCTGGCCGCGAGAGCGTGCGCTTCACGGTCGGGAACCAACTAGGCAGCCACCGGCGCAGACGAGGCCTGAGCCTCGGCCACCGGAGCAGCCTCGCCGTTCAGAGCAGCATCGCCGTTCGTGCCCTCCACCTGGGTGCACTCCCTGCTGATGTGTCCCGGTTGTCCACACTTGTAGCAAGTCTTCCCAGCCGTGGTAGGCACGCCGCCGTTCGGAGCCGTGCAGTCGCGCGAGATATGGCCCAGCTTGCCGCAAGCGTAGCACTTCATGGCCTGAGCCTGGCAGTCGCGGGCGAAGTGGTTGGGGCCGCCGCACTTGTAGCACGTCGCGGCGCGGTTGCTCTGCATGCCGGTGAAGCCACCACGTCCACCACGGAATCCACCTCCGCCGCGACCGATTGGTACCGGGGGTGCGGCCGCTGGCGCCATCGGGGGTGCCGGAGCGGTGTTCGGGTTCGGGCAGTTGCGCTGCGTGACGAGTCAGTAAGAGGTGACCAGGTCGAGTGATGCGCTCGGACGTACAGCCAAATGGCCCGCCTGACCGCAGGAGTAGCAGCGTCCGCCCGCAGCGCCGCCGCTCAAACGCAGAGTCGGGCAGTCAGCCTGGACGTGGCCGAGGCCCTGGCAGTGGTAGCACTGCTTCGCTGGATCCATCGTCAACATCGCTTTCTCTCTCCCACAGGTCTCGAAAAGTATCAACTCACTCTCGGTCGTGCGCGGACTCGGGCAAGCGTTACTTTCATGGCCTACACGCAAAACAGGCGGTCAGCACACCCTGCGCATACCCGTGACTAAAGTCTCGTCGCGTTTGATCCAGGCTCCCCTTACCAGGCTGCTTGCAGTTGTAGCACAAGCGCTCGCTGCTCGAGCACACCTCCGCGTAGTGCCCGACGTTGCCGCACTTGTAGCACGCACGGCGAGAAAGCGACGACATCCTGCCTCCTGCTCCTCCTGATGCTGCTACTTCGTCCGCCAGATTTGCGACTAATATCTCTCACTCTCTCGCGAGACCTATTGCGAGTCGCATCGTTAGCAAACATTCTTTCCCAAGCGACCACACCAAAGACGCAGGCACCCGAGACGGCCCTTATCTCGTGCCGCCACAGGGTGTCGCAAATAACCGCACCTTCTGCTTCTGCTTCAGCAACTGTCTCGTCTTCTCAGCTCTCCACTCCCCTTCCAACTGCCTCAACCGACTGCAGCGAAATTTGCTCGAAAAGTGATGGCGAGGATGTTCGTGTGAGTTGGGAAGGCAAGGTTAGGTGGAAGCAAAAATGCTTGAAGGTGGGAACGCTGCGCCGCTAGCGCTGCCGTGGCCGCTCCCGCTTCAGCGGCTTTTCGTGTTGCTCGCACGTGAATTGGAGCCACTCAGAAGTCGGCACGTGACCTTCTCGTGCCGACAGCCGGTGGCGATGCCGTTGTCGACTTGGCGAAGTGAGATTCCATTACGAGGTCGACGATGTGTAAAAGCTACAGGTATGTTACACACTACCATCTACCAACCCATTTTCTTAAATTTCGTTGCTGTTTTCAACAGCTATCATCTATCAAGACATCTCCTCGTGCCAACCCCATAATCATAGCCATGCCCATGGGTATCACTGCTGCCGTTTCCTCCCACCCCCAGAACGCCCCGTATGTATAAAGTAACAACCACCATCCATCCCATAAGTACAGCAGTAGTATAGCAGTGTACCGGTGCCTCCCGCGCTCGCGTGTCCGGAGACGCATTCTCTCTGCCAGGATCACGACGCCGCCGCCACAGCCTCCTAGCGATGAGCATTCTGCGGCCTGTAATTGACGACCTGATTCGGATTCGCCGTGACGCCGAACAGGTACGCCAGCTCCTGCACCCCCAGCCTGCTGACCCTTGCGCCCGCCTTCTCGTCCAACGCCGTGCCGATGAGCTCTCTCTTCCGCTCCTGGATCTGCAAGAAGCGAGGAATGTCAGCCAATCAACTCCCACAAAGAGCGACAAAAGTTTGGTTCTTACCTCGCAAATCCGATCCTCCACCGTCTCCTTGATCAACATCCGATGCACCGTCACCGGCCGCGTCTGCCCAAGCCGATGCGCACGATCAATAGCCTGCTCCTCGATATAAGGGTTCCAGAAAGGATCCAGAACGATGACCTGGCTCGCCATATTGAGATTCAGCCCCGCATTGCCAGCTTTCAGCGAGACGAGCATGATGCGCAGATGCGGAGAAGCCTTGAACTCGTCCACAGCGTCGGCGCGGTCCTTGGAGTTCATGCTGCCGTCGTAGCGCTTGTAGCCCCACCCTTTCTCCTCAATGGGAATCTCGAGTAAATCGAGCAGGGAGGTCCACTGCGAGAAGATGAGCACCTTCTCGCCCCCTTCTTCAACGTCCATGATGGTGCGGAGGATTTCGAGCGTCTTGTCGATCTTGGCGGAGGACATCCAGCTGTCTCGCAACTTGCGGAGGTAGGCCTTGCGCGCCTTGATGTTGCGAGAGCCGAGACGGCGCAAATCGGCGAGGGTGATCTTCTTGTCATCCTTCTTCTTGCCCTTACCTTTCGCTCTCTTGGACTTCTTTGATTTGCCGCTCTTCTCCGGCCCACTGCTCTTCTCCGGCCTGCTGCTCTTCTCCTTGAATTTGCGGGACTTCGCTCGACCGCCATCAGCGCGGGACGGGCCTGCGTTATCTTTACGCAGAGTGAGACCGTCCAAGTCGCCTGGCTCGTCGCCCTCCGACTCAGTCGCATCATCATCCACGACGAAGTCCACCAGGTTCCCTTGCTCATCCACCTCATCCTCCTCATCACTCTCCGTCTCGCTGTCATCCCCACCATTAACCTCCGCGCCCTCCTCGTCATCATCCTCCGTCTCAGAATCATCGCCCCCCAACCGCTGCCGCTCCTCCTCCGTCAAAAGCTCCCGCTGATGCACCTGCTTGAAGCTGTGAAAGTCCGTGATATTCTTCGAGTCGATATCGCTCCGACAACTCGGGCACTTCGCCTTCGTGCCCCCATTCTCGTTGCCCGCCGCGATCGCATTCGCCGGATCCGTAATCCGAGCAAAGCACTCCGCGCACGCATCATGGCCGCAAGGGATGAAGATGGCTGGGTTGGGAGTGACATCCATGCAGATATTACACTCGAATGCGCCTCCCTTTTCCTTGATGCGCCCGACGACATCCGGAACCAGCGTCTCCGCAAGCTTGATGAGGTCGTTGGGCTCGACGCCCGCCACGGCGGAGATGGCAAAGTCCCTGATGAGGTGCGGGTGGCAGGCCGCCTGGCGCAAGCGCAGCAGTAGCACGAGCACGTTGCTGTAATGCCGGCCCACGGACCCTTCGGCGAGGTACTTGTTGAACGTCACTTGCGTCTGCTGTTGAAGAGCATCGTAGAACTTCTTCTCCTCCTCGTCAAACTCCGGGTGATCCAGCTCGGTCGTGCGCTCCGGCAGGACCAAGATGGGCTGACCCTCGAACATGCTCTTCTTCGTACGACGCAGCATCACGGCTTTGCATAAAGCTTGGAATTGATGCATAGCCCTCTCCTTGCCGTAGTCGCCGCTCCGCTTGAGTGGGTTCGAGAAATCCATTCTGAACTTCTCCCAGCGGCAGTACGGCTTGATGCCCACGAAGTGGACGAGCGAGAAGAACTCGTCGACGTTGTTCATCATCGGGGTTCCGGTCATGCAGAGGCGGTACTTTGCACGAAGCGCGAAGGCGGCCTTTGCGGATTGCGTGCTCTTATTCTTGATGCATTGCGCCTCGTCGAGTACAACACGGTACCAATTCGCCTCGGGAGCAAGCAAGGCGCACTGCTCGCTCGGACGCTCGCGAGTATTGGGATCAATCTTTTGGCGGAGACGGAAAGCCTCTTGCTTCTTGAGCTCCGCTGCCAAGCTGCCGTAGGTCGTGATCACCACGTCGTAGACCTGCAACTCCCTGTAGCTCTTCTTCTTGGCTTGGCCATGGTGGATGAACGTCGTGAGTCGATGCCGAAGGCCAGGCTTAATCTTGCTCTCAATCTCTTGCTGCCACTGACGCGTGAGTGCGACCGGAGCGACAATGAGCGTGGTCCTGCACCTAGGATCGTCACTCCGACGGGTAACGAAAAGCGAGATGGCTTGGATGGTCTTGCCAAGACCCATATCGTCTGCGAGGATGCTACCCTTATGAGGACCTTCTTCCATTTCCTTCAGCCATGTCAACCCCATTTCCTGGTACTTGTGGAGTGTGATAGTCAGCGCTTCGGGCGTATGCACACGCGACTCCGCCGGCATATCTTCATCAGGCCTGATGTGCGCCAGCAAGGCTTCGATCTCCTCCTTCGTCTTGCCCGGGTCGTGTGCAGATATGGTGTCGTAACGCTCCCGGAACAGCTCGTCCTGGCCAGCGTACACATCCAGCGCCCGCGTGCCACCGTAAATGGACTCATCGTTGGCTGAATCAGGGTATGCGCCTGCTCCAGAGCCTGAGCCGTTGACGAGATGGCTCAATTCACTGAGCTGCGAGGCAAAGCTGTTGGCTGCATACTTAATGCCGCCAAGGGCATTGCTGGTAGCGCTCAGAGGTGCCTGCAAACGGGCATATTGAGGCGCTGCGGGTGGGAGCACGGGGTTGGCGTAGTTGCTCCCGTTGACCTGTCTGCCGCTGGGGTATGGTGACGGATACGCGCCGGGCATCGGCTGCCGCTGCACCAGGCCAAAGGTCTCGCGCTTAACGGGACGCTTGCCAGGCGTGAAGCTGGTCGGTGCGATTTCTCTGACATCGTCATCGTCATCGTCAACACTGGTCAGATCCACCACCGCCGAAGACGGCGTAGGGCGCGGCCTCTGGACGAGCCGCTGGCTGTTCGGGCTCAACTCGGACTTGATGTACTTTGGCTGGGGCTCCGGCTTGATTGACCTGGGTTGTGCTGTGTTGTACACCGAATTATAGCCATATGGTCCGGAAGCGTACGGTCGGGGCGAGCGTTCACGCTCGAGCTTCACCTTCGGAGGCGCGCGCTGGAACGAGCCGTTGTGGCCGATCGTGGTCTGGACGCCCGGGCGTGCTGAGGTCGTAGATGATGGAAATGGCCGATTCTGACTCACATCGAGTGACCGTGCCAACTGCGCGTCCGCCAGCTCTATCTCGCGCCGCCTCCCGAGAGCAGCTTCGCCCATCTGTTGTCTCTTCTTCGCCCTCTCGCTCAGGTCTGTTGGTGCTATAGTGAAGGAGTCGTCCGATGAGGGGGGTGTCTCAGCGTTCGAGGGTTCCGGTGTGGGCCTCTTGGAGGGCTGTTGCTCGGTGTCGAGAGACAGGCTGTTGGGCAATGGACGCTTGGTGCCGCTCAGTGAGCTCAGTGAGCCACCTGATGAGCCGCTCACCGTGCGACTGCTGTCACCACCGTTGCCTGGTCTCCCGTCCATCGTGGCATTCCACCACGCATTTTGCAAGTCCCTAGCAACGTCCATGCCCTGGCTCTGCGGACGTGAGCTGCCTCCGAGTGCGTCGAGCCTCTTCAGCAGCTCTGTCTTCTGTGCCTGTAGATCTTGCAGCTTGTCGGGGTAGTCGTCAGCGCCTTGGTCCAGGCTCTCGATCAACACCTCGGTGAAGTTGAATTCCTCCTCGAGGTCGTCGCGCGCCTTGTCTGGGTTGGCTGCCATCTCGGTGGGTGAGGGGGAGCGGGGCCGGGAGGGATAGTCGGGTGGCGATGGCGAGCGGGATCGGTAGTGGTGTTGTGGCATATGCAGTGCGCCGCTCACTCGTCTCCAGGGCGCTGCCGTGCGACGTGTATCAACGATCGCACGTGTCTGGCACAAAGGTGGCGGCCGCTCGGGAGTGCGACAACGGAATGTGCGCTTTATGTGACAGGTCGCATAGTCCTCCAGATCCTCCTCCTCCTCCTCCAGGGGACAATGTGGGGTGTGAGGTGTGGGGTGTGGTGTGGTGTGTGTGTGTCGTGACCTCAATATATAGTATTTGCAATTGGCAGTAGTGAGGTGTTGTCTTGTCTCTCACAAGGCTGCAGTGGCGGCCTCGGCAGCCTCGGCGGCGTCACTCGCACCGTGTTTCGACCAGACACGCGTGTTCACGTGGTTTTGTGAAGTCGCCGGTGAAACTCTACATGTATTCTAAATATTCACACATGATCCTTTATGCAATTCTCTCCGCCGCTGGACAGTCTCAACATCGCATGTGCGTGCTGCGAATCCGAAGTGAACTTCACGGCGCCAACTTCTCGACCCATGGAGCCCGCATTCTCATGATGCCAGCGCGAAAGGGTCGCACTGTAGCTCCCGCCAATTTCCAAGACGAAGCGCTCGAGTACGCAGCAAGCGAGCGGACGCAGTGGGTATGGTGAAGTGCAAGAGAAGCGCAGCAAGAGTGAAGCCCGGGATCAAGGATCTGCCCGTGTGCCGTCAGTTCCGCCGCGAGGTAATCGGCATCTAGTACAACCAGAACGATTTCGACATCCGGGTCCAAGACTGCGACAGCACGATCGCCAAGGCCTGGCAAGAAACGTCCGTTGACTATCAAGACCCCAAAGCCCGGATTCCCATGAATCCGCGCTATGCCACCAACAAGCAAAGTTGGGAGAATGTGCGTCGGTACGCCGGATGGTTTCATGGACGGATTGCTACTGACCTGGGAGTCTATCGCCCTGACCATCTTGATGCGGCCTTGGACGGGCAGCCATCCTGATGCTGGCGTGTAGGAGAGTTCAAAGCGGTTTGCCGTACTGGCGGCAGAGAACGATGTGTCTTGGGAGCAGACGCCGAAGATGCTGGAGTGTCTGTATTATACCGCGCGATCATCCGATAGCGCATGGGAGTAGGCACTGTATTGTGCGGGGCCAGTACGACAATGCACAGCGCCTGTGGGCTGAAGGCCGCGAGGGCGTTCGTGTGCGTCTACGCGGAACCAGAGCTTATGAGTGGCGTTGATGAAAGAGCGCGCTCGGGCGGTCCTCTTTGACCAGACACACCGCAGCCCAGGGTGGTATCTGGCATTGCCCGAATGGCGAAGAGGACAGTGAAGATACCGAGCAACACGCGCAAGCGTACCATAGCGGACACGAGTCTTAATGTATCATTCTGCGGCACACGCAGCCAGCCACTACCCAACACTCCTTAGGAGCGATTATCTGTAGAAATAGTTGCTCCGCTCGCCATCGGAATTACGCAATTGCATCCACCAGCTCGCACGTGTGAATGTCGACATGATGCTGGTAAATCTTCACTGTACTCGAAGTGCCAAGCCTCCACCAACACTGATGGGCATGTGAAAGGGTCTCCCACCGAGTCGGGAAGGAGGACCCTGCATGATGTTGTGTTGTTTGTGGGGTTCATGAGGTGTTCATGTTGAATGTTCTCAGCTGGACTTGAAACAGCAAAAGCTTCAGTATCACCTCTTCCCTTCCCTTCCCTTCGCTTTCAACCTCGAAACCTTTGGCAGTACGGTGACATCGCCAATATGGAGTCGATCAAGAGCACGATGAACAACATGATGTCCGCCATGAACCTGGGCGGGCAGCACAGCGAGCCTCAAATCCAGCCTCCCTCCGACAGCGACCTGAAAGAACTGCGGGAGAAGTATGACACGGCAGGTCAAGGGCACGTCTTCAGCTACTGGGACGATCTCAAGCCGCACGAGAAGGGTGTGCTGTTCCAGCAACTACAGATCTTCGACCCGGCGCACATCAACACCATCGCCGACAAGGCCATCAACCCGCCAAAGCCTGAGAGCGAGGACCAAGCGCCCAAGCTAGAGCAACTGCCTGAATCGGCCACGACGTCCACAATCGACAGCAAGCAAGGCGATCTGGAGGAATGGCACAAGGAGGGTTTGAAGCTGATCTCAGAGAACAAGGTGGGCGTGGTGCTCATGGCAGGCGGGCAGGGCACACGTCTCGGCAGCTCCGCGCCTAAGGGCTGCTACGACATTGGTCTGCCGAGTAAGAAGTCGTTGTTCCAGCTGCAAGCGGAGAGGATCCGCCGGCTGCAGCACATGGCCGCGAAGCATCATAGCAAGGAGGAAGTGGATGTGGTCGTGCCATGGTACATCATGACCTCCGGTCCTACACGTAAACCCACGGAGGAGTACTTCGAAGAGCACCATTATTTCGGCTTGGACAGGAACAACGTCAAGATCTTCGAGCAGGGCGTACTACCCTGCATCAGCATGGACGGCAAGATCCTGCTCGAGACAAAAGGCAAAGTCGCCGTAGCCCCAGACGGCAACGGAGGACTCTACAACGCTCTTGTCAGCAGCGGCGTGGTCCAAGACATGGATAAGCGTGGGGTACAGCACATCCACATGTTCGGCGTAGACAACTGCCTCGTCCGCGTCGCCGACCCAACCTTCATCGGCTTCAGCGCCTCCAAATCCGTCGATATCGCCACCAAAGTCGTCCGCAAGCGCGACGCCAAAGAATCCGTCGGCCTCATCGTAGCCAAAAACGGCAAGCCGGACGTAGTCGAATACTCGGAAATCGACACCTCGACCGCCGAAGCCAAAGACCCCAAAGACAGCACCCTCCTCAAATTCCGCGCCGCCAACATCGTCAACCACTACTACTCCTTCCGCTACCTGCAGAGCATACCCGATTGGGCGCACCAACTCCCCCACCACGTCGCGAAGAAGAAGATCCCCTCCATTCCCCTCGACTCCAAAACCGGCGAGCAAGAGAAACCGGACAAACCGAACGGCATCAAGCTCGAGCAGTTCGTCTTCGACTGCTTCCCCTTTGTGCCGATGGAGAAATTCGCTTGTATGGAGGTCAAACGCGAGGACGAGTTCTCGGCGCTCAAGAACGCTCCCGGGTCGAAAGAGGATAGTCCCGAGACGTCGCGGAGGGATATCCTGGGCCAGGGGAGGCGGTTTTTGGAGGGCGCGGGGGCGACGGTGGTGAGTGAGGGTGGGGAGGAGGAGAGTGGGGTGGAGGTGAGCCCGTTGATTAGTTATGCGGGTGAGGGGTTGGAGTTTTTGAACGGGAGGGAAATTAAGGCGCCGGCTGTGATTGAGAAGGAGAAGTAGATGAGTGGTTGGGGTTTTCGAGGTATATAGATGGGCATTGAGCGGGTAAGTATGGCTATTTAACGCTTAGGCGGGAGTACGAAGATGGCAGTTCTACTGCACCATCGTGCAATCGCACTATGAAACCGTTAGGACTTTATGAAAACCACTTCGTTCAAATCATTTGGATGGCCTACCAGTCTGCTCCACCTGGGTGGATGAGAGGAGAGAAACCAATGCTCCTGGCGCTGACAAGCGACCAGAACACTTCGTAGGCGCCACGGCATTTCGAGGTAATTTTATTGCCATCGAGAAGAGCCCGTGGCATACATGTAGAGAGTAGCTCTCAGGCTCCAAGCAGCAACCATTTCCACTATCCTAAGGTATCAGGTGCCCTCCCAACACCCTTCCAACCTCACTTCCTTACCAATCGGTTCAACCTCCTAATCTCCGTCCACCGAGTCAACTGCCCCATCTCCAACAAATTCACCCTACGCATCTTGCCCGACGGATTCCCAATAATCACCGGCTTCCACTCCGGATCCTCGGCCGCCGCTCCCCACGCGATACTCCCCTTCTTCGTCGCGCGGTCGAAGACGCCGGAGGGGATGACCTGCACCTGTTTGTACCGGAACATGGCGCACATGAACAGCACGGTGATGACGAGGAGTATCGCGGCGACGACGGCGACGGCCTCCTGTGCGCCGAGGGCGCGGGTGATGGCTCCCGACACGCCTGTGCTGGCGGCCGCGAAGAAGAAGCCGAGGGATTGGGCGGCGAAGAAGCCGGCGCAGACGCGGGGGAAGGAGGAGTAGTTTGTGCGGCGGCGGCGGGTGGTCTCGGCCATGGATTGCAGGCGGTGTTTCTGGTTCACGCCCGGCTGCAGATCGCAGGTGTCGAAGACCTCCATGATGAGGCCGACGCACTCGGCGATGGCGAGGTTGCTGAGGAAGCCGACGAGGCCGCAGAAGATGGTCGGGGAAACCCAGCTGACGCTCGGTCCGGGGGCGGAGAGCGTGTAGGCGAGGCCGGCGAAGGGGAGAAGGAGGGTGAACATGCAGCGGCGCATGAGGTGGGAGGACCAGGTGAGGCGCGGGGCGCGCATGGTCATGCTGTCGGTGCGCTGGGGCGTGAAGCGCGAGCGGCTGAAGATGGAGGCTTTGGCGAGCGGGAGGGCGAAGAAGGCGCCAATGGCGAGGGAGAGGGCGGCGAGGCCGACGTACTGGGGTTGCCAGGTGTATTCACGCGAGAGTAGGGCGCCGAGGAGCTGGGAAAGCGGTCAGTCTGTCAATCGTGGCAGGGGTGGGGCGCGAGACGTACCAAGATGACGAGAGTCACCTGCGCGTAAATCCACGCAATGTACACCATCAGCACGAAGAAGCCCGGCTGAAATGCCATCCGCTTGGTCAGGATGGTGCCGGCCCAAACCTCCTGGAACCACCACTTCGGGCCCTCGTTCTCGATATGCAGCTTCACCTCGCCTCTCGCCACCCTTCTCTTCAGCTTCTCCGGTTCCGAGTCGTCGAAGAAGTGTGCAATCGACCGCCTGTACGGCGCTCTTCGCGTCTCGGGCGCAATGACATTGATCAGTAAGAAAAACGCCAGCAGAATGACCACGATATAAAAGCCCCAGCTTGGATCCAATCCCGAGATAATGCAGGCTCCGATGCAAAACCCGATCGATAAACTCCCAACGAAGCAGAAGCTCCAGATACCCAGCCAGATGCCGACACCGCCGCCTTGCCGCCGGGCGTCGTCCGCGGAGACCATCTCCTGATGCGGTGCCTCGGACATGAGGGAACAACCAAAGAGGTCGAAGAGCGTTGGCAACTGGTTGATGTTCGCGAAGCCCATCGCCATTCCAGTCAGGACGCGCGGGATCAGCAGGCCGCAGCGGTAAATCGGGTTGTTGGGGTTGCGGTAGCCAGAGACGGCCAGAGCCTGGGGGAACTGCAGAGGCAGCATCAAGGCGAAGGCGAGGAGGGTGTAGGGTTTGCGGCCGTGGAGGAGTGGAAGGGGCCAGAAGACCACGGTGGTGAGGCCGAGGCCGATGAAGAGGCTAGCAGCGGTATGTCAATGTATAGCTCTTCGTAAGAGAGACTAGTGTCATCTTTCTCGACACTCACAGCACGTTGCCGAGAATGACTCGATGGCCCATGTCCTGGATCTGATACTGGATCTTCGGCACCTCTCCCGCCTACCATCACTGAAGTCAGCCCAACCACACCCTCAACCAAAAGCCTCCCTTCCACCCAAGAACGGCATGCGCAGCAAACATACATATATGCCGGCAATCAACCCAATAAACACCGTATTCGCACATGCAATCGCCGCCGTGATCCTCTTCCGCAGCGGATCCCACTCCCTCGCGATCGGCTTCCGACGATGGTACCTCCCGAGACTGAAGGGCTGGTTGTCTCGCAGGGAGATGTGCTTCCTGCGAGGATGCTTTAAGCTGAGCTGTTCGCGACTCGGCAAGAGGGCGGGTGCTTGGGAGGGGCAACTAACCTCGCTGTGGTCTTAGCTACTGGTGAGTCTGAAGAGGGCGCGATGGCAGAGGCCGTTGTGCTCCGCCGGGGCGGTAAGGGCGGAGGAGATTCGGGTGCTGCGAGGGGAGCGGGAACTGACCTGGTGTCTGTGACGCCCGAGAGCTGGCGGGCTTTTGCGGTGTGGTCGGCTTCAGGGAGGCGGTAGTAGCTGCGTTGGGATCGTCGGTCAGAGTCTTCATCGTGCTTTGCCATCGAGCTTTGGTCCGGTGTACGGCTTACGATGTCTCGAAGAGGTCGAACAAGTGCGGATGATACCTGTCCTTCTTCCGCCGTTGCGGCACCGTGCCGGCTGGATTGTTGTTACTGTCCACTCGTCTCGGAGGTTCCGAGTCGGTCGGCACATGCTCCAGCTCGCGCAGCTCGCCTTGCGTGAGACGTCTACCAGAACTCCTCTTGACCCTTCCCATACCATCCTTCTCCGGGCTGACGACCGGAGCTGGCACGGCAGGTAGCGGTTTATCAGTCGGCAACGCTTTGGCCATCGGCATCGGCATCTGGCTCAAAGCAATGCTGCGACGCAACAAGGGTGGGGAAAACTCTCCGTTGTTGCTGTAGAAGTCTGCCGCAGCACCATATCCAGCGAATGGCGCGCTCAGCGACTTGGCCGACTGCGCTCTGGCGTTTTGCAGCCTTGCGTACGCGAAGTCGCGTACAATGGACTCCGCAGAAGCAGGCTGATAGAGGCGGGGAGGCGTCGGGGCGATCGAGTCGTCGTCGTCGTCGGCTGAAGACGCATCGCCGTGCTTCACCGTGGCTCGCATGGACATCGGTGCTTTGCCATTCTTGCCGGTGTACCGGTCCATGAAGATAGGCTGGGCGCTCGAGTGTGCGCTCCTCGTGAGTAGGGTCGGCGCCGTCTCAGCTGAGATGTCCCGACTATGCATAGCAGACGAGAAGCCAGAGTGGACGCCATGCTCCGAGTCGGAGTATGAACCAGAGCCTCCAGATTCATGAGGCGAGACTTCGAACGGCGAGCTCATCATTCCATAGCCCGCAGTATCTCGCTTCGGAATAGCGGTGCTGGCTCTCCGCAATACTGCGGCCGCGCTGTCGAGGATGTGCGCGACATCGTCCGGTCGACCATTGTCCGCTGCGTCTTTGGCTACGTGCAGAGCGTCTTCCATTAGATTCTCCAAGCCCGTGACGGCGCGGCTGAGTGAGCGATTTTCACGGCGAAGACCGGCAGACCGGACGGCGATGGGAGCCGGAGGCTTGACGGCAGTAGGGGAGACCTCCGTAGCCGGTGAGACATTGGGTGACGCGAGGGCTGGTTGGTCGGGAAGCTTGAGTGGCGAAACATCCGAGCTCGTTACCAAGTCAGGAGATGCTGAGGAAGAAGACTGTACGAGATGAGCCGGCAGCTCATGCAATGTCTGCCGCTTTGGCGCGTTCACCGGCAGCCTGCTGGGTGGCTGTGGCTTCGGCATCGTAGTCCTTCGCTTCACAATGGTGTCCGGTAGCAACAGTCCCCGCTCTCGTGATGCCGAATGAGGTGGCGGTGCTTTCGGGACCACCAGCGGTCTCTTGACGATCGTGGGAGGTGGAATGGCAGGCGTCTCCGCCGGCTTCGGAGGCTGCGAGTCGCAGGACGTGCAGCTCCCAGGCTCAGTATCAGAAGACATCGTAGCACTGTACTCCGACGGCGTGTAATCCTCAGCCTTCACGCTCTTCTCGCTGACGATTCCCAATGCGCGTTTCGCGTGCTGCTTCGTCGGCGTGGGCTTGATACCAGGTCTCGGGTCTGAAGTCAGAGACAGAGTTCTCGACCTCTGCACACTCCTCTTCCTGGCCTGCAAGGAGGGCGTCGAGCCCACCGCGCGAAGCGTTGGATCGTCGCCAAGTGCTCGCATCGAAGCGCTCTGACTACGAGCTTGAGCATCCGGTGGTGAACCAGTGGGAGCGTCCGAATTGGGTACCGTTGCAACAGGCTCGCCGAAAGACGAGGTAGCATCTTCCAGACTCTTCTCCGCCGGCTCGAAACTGCCTGGCACATGCACATCTCCTGGCTTCGACTGCTGCCCTCCATCGAGCCACGGCAGCTTCTTGCGAGCAATCCTCGTTGGCTCGCGGCCGACGTGCGTGGTAAGTACTCGCTGATTCAGGCCACTGTCTTCGCCGCGCGCTACGGAACTGGCATTGCTAGGATCGCGGGATAGTCGAGTATTATGAACGTTGGAGCTGCGGCGCTGCCATTCAGCAGCGGAGAGGCCAGGGTATTGACCAGCGATGGAAGGAGACGACATGCCCATAGTAATGAGGTGAGCATCGGTAGGTGGCGGGGCCAGAATGACGTCTGGCTGCCGCGAGTGGCGCGAGAGTGGGTTTTGAGGTGGCAATTGAGGTTGCGGTGAACGAAAGATGCGAAGTTGAACCCGAGTTGACGATCAACGTCCGACTCCAGTTCCGAACAGGTGGCGGTGAGGTATGAGATGTTTCAGACTCGACGGCAGAGGTATGGAAGGGTGTATGTGATGTGTGTACCAGGCCAGGGAAGGGTATGACGACCAAGTAAACAAAGATCTACAGCAAGTGCTCCCTGGTCGTTGCGGTCTCGCCAGTGCCAGATTTCTCCGCTGCTGCCCTCGGGCAGCAAGTGCTATCCCAATGGTCGTCGATGAGTGGCTTTCGACCGAGCTCTTGCCGCTCACGGTGTTTCTTCAGCTATACTGGCCATCCTGCCGGTATAGAGCCTCCACGTCGTTATCTCATCAGTCGTATACATGTACTCATTGCTGCCGTCCCCCCCTTCACTCCTCGTACTTCACCTCCCCCTCACTAACATCCGGATAAACATCAAACCTCCTCTGCGTATAAATCGGTATCCCCCTCCTCGTCTCCTCAATCTTCTCCCCCGTCAAATCCGCATAACAAATATCCTCCCTCTCCTCCAACTCCGCCATAACCCCCGCATTCGGATCCACCACCATCGAGTGGCCCCAGGCATGATACTCGGCCTCCATATCCCGCGCCGGACTGCACAGGCCCACGTAGACCTGATTGTCCATCGCCCGCGCCCGCGCCTGCAACTCCCAATGCAGCTGCCCCGTCGTGAGGTTGAAAGCCCCCGGGTAGAGCAGCAGGAAGGCGCCCTTCCGCGCGGCGATCATGGCGAGCTCGGGGAAGCGCACGTCGTAGCAGATGGCGACCCCGATCTTGCCGTACTCGGGTAAGTCGACGATGGTGATTTTGTTGCCGGGGGAAAGGACGTCGGACTCGCGGAAGGTGATTTTGCCGGGGATGTCGATGTCGAAGAGGTGCACTTTCCGGTGCGTGGCCAGTAATTTGCCGTCCGGGCCGAAGGTTAGGTTGGTGTTGTAGTACTTCTTCGTGTCCTCACTGTATTCGGGTATACTGCCCCCGACCAGGTATGCTCTCGCTTCCTTGGCCATATCGCTCAACGCGTGGAAGGAGGGGGACTGCTCCTTGGTGGGTGGTGAGGGGAGGAGCGTCTCGGCGTATTTGGCGAAGTACTTGACGCCGTAGGGCGAGTTGAAGCATTCGGGCAGGACAACGAGTTTGGCGCCATTGGAGGCTGCTTCGAGGACCTTGCTGCGGGCATGGGAGAGGTTCGCACTCTTGTCAGCACCCGCCGCGAGCTGCACGAGGGCGAGCTTGAGCGGCTTCTTCAGGAGTTTGGCCATAAGACAATATACTACAAGGGTGTGTTGGTGTTGTCAAGATGGCCGGGTGTACATGTATCATGGAGGGCTTCGAATGATGCTGGCGGGGGACACCGTGGGGGCCAATACCAAAACCCGGACGAAAACAACAGAGGACATCAGACAGAGGCAAGATGTGAGCCACGAATTAGCAAGCCGCAGCCGCCCCATCCCATTCGCCTGTCCATGCAGATGTATAACACGAGACATAACAATAGGACCCACACCGATCCCAAACCTCACACCAGTCAGCCCCCCCAGAGAGCCCAGCCATGAAACGGCCGCAAGCCCAGCAAACAAACACCCCCAACGCCTTCGCTCAACGACAATTTTTGCGCAGCATGCAGCCTAGTCCAACAGCAGCAGCTTCCCAAGTTGCGTATGCTTCCCCAGTCCCAAACAGCACGCGATTCAGACTCCCAGAACACTCTCCCAAAGAGCCTCGACATCAAAGGCCCTCCTGACATCGCATTCACGAGGAGAAAGGCGAGACAGGCTGCGAGCCCGCCCCGCCTCCACCTTCCATCGCCGCCACCTTCTTCGCCAGCGAGGGTCCCGCGGTCTGCGAGGGCGGCGGCATCCCATTCACAGCAGCAGCCGGCGTCTGCGCGACATGGTCTTCCTTCGTCCGTCCGTTGACCATGACAATAGTCGTATTCCCACCATTGCTCTGCAGCGGCTCGGGCGGCGTGACCTCGTCCTCCTCCGGGATCGGGGCGCAGTACTCCTTAAGCACCTTCTTGAGCTGGGGCCGGCGGATGGGCTTGGAGCTAGGACACACACACATTGAAGTCAGCATATCATCACATCAAACCCAGCGCACGTTCACATCCGCGTTGAAGGGAGGGGGATTTGACGTACAGGAAGTAATTCATGCCCGAATCATAGCAATCCTTGATATTGCTCTCCTCGGCAAACGCCGTCAACGCCACAATCGGCGCCTGATACCCAATCTCCCGTATCATCTTCGTGCTCGTCAGCCCGTCCACATTCGGCATCTGCACGTCCATGAAGATGAGATTATAAGGCTGAGGTCCCGGACCACCACCGCCGTCAGCATCATGCGGTTGCATGCTCTCCCGCACCCGGTCCAGCGCCTCCTGCCCGTCCTTGGCGACCGTGACGTCGTAGATGTCCTCGAGCTTGAGCATGCGGAGCACGACCTCCTGGTTGACCTTGTTGTCCTCGGCGACCAGGACGCGGATCTTGCCCCCGCGCGTGGCTTCCGCCGTAATCTTCTCCATGGCTGCTGGTTGCGAGCCGGGGGACTCCATGGGTTGGCTGGCGGCGAAGAAGGGTTGGCTCAGGCCCACCAGGCGCGGCTGGGACTCCGTCTGGCCGACAACTGGTGTGACTGCACCGCTGCCGGCAGTATCTGCGTTCATTGCGGTAGTTCCGTCGTGGTCGTCAGCCTGCCGCCGACTATGCCGAGCCGGCGTCCGCTCGCCATCCTCCAGCGAGTGACTCCTCCCCCGATTCCCCTCGGTGAGATCCACCGCCGAACTCGCCGTACTGTCCGCACGCGACTGCAGATGCCGTATCGGTATCTTCATCCAGAAAGTGCTGCCCTGGCCCACGGTACTCCTGATCCCCATACCCCCTTTCATCAGACTCGCCAACTGCGAACAGATACTCAGTCCCAAGCCCGTGCCGCCGTACTTCTTGCTCAAGCCCAAGTCTCCCTGGACAAACGGCTCGAAGATCTTGGCCTGCAGATTCTCCGGCACACCCGGCCCGGTATCCGTGACCTCAAACTCAAAGTACAAATATCGTCCCGGAGGCGGCGAGGGCGCGCGCTCGTGGATCATGTGCGGCCTGTCCTTGGCATTGATCGTGATCGCCGTGTCGATCTTACCTACTGCCAAGCTGGCGTCGGAGCCCTTGTGTCCCACGTGTCGAGAGGAATGCTGCCGCGATTGCCGGCTATTCATCGACCCCTTCCTGCTCCCCAAGTCCGGCATCTCGGGCAGACATCGGATGGTCACGACCACGGAGCCTCCCGGAGGCGTGAACTTCAGCGCGTTAGAGACGAGGTTGATAACGACCTGCAGGATGCGGTGGACGTCGCCCCACAGCATCATGTTCTTGACACGACCCGTGCCCGCGGGCCCGTACTCTCTCCGCTCCGGAGACTCGCCGTCACCCTCCAATCCGTGCACGCCTTCGTACTCTACCCGCAGAGTGATGTTGCCCTCTTTCGCCTGCTTGTCAAAGATGGCGAGGAGTTGCGAGCTCACCTCGCGAAGCTTGAACTCCTTCTCATCCAAGCTGAGGTGTTGCCCGACTTGATTTTTGCTGAACGTCAGTAGATCCGTCAGCAAATTCAGCAGCAGATCTCCACTCTTGTATATGATGCCCAAACTCCGCTTCAGCCTCATGGGATCGTCTTCCTGCATGCACACGGCGGCCATACCCAGTATTCCATTCAGCGGCGTCTTCAGCTCATGTGATATATTGGCGATGAACAGCGTCTTGCTCTCATTCGCCGCCTCCGCCGCCTTCTTACTCAACTCCAGCTCCGCAGTACGCTGCTGCACCCGCTCTTCCAACCTCTCGTACTGCATCATGAGTTCGTCCGACATCTCATTGAAGGTGGAAGTCAAATCCGTCAACTCGTCCTTGAGGAAGCTCTTGCGCTCCTTGACCTTGCCCGGTATCTTGAACGCCCGTTTCCGTCTGTCCTCGCGGCGCTTCTCACGATCGTCTCGTCGTCGCTGCTGCCACTTATTGAGCGGGTTCTTGTAGCCTTCCTTCTGCGCGAGCACGACGTTGACACCGGCTTCTTCCTCCCCATCGCCTGCAAGATCGCGTGGGCCATCGAGTTCGGATCGTAACGAGTCCATGCTGGACCTACTAGGTGTCACACCCGGTGGTTCCATTGACCGAGCAGTTGCTTCTCGTAGCCGGCGGATGGGCAGGCTGAAGACGTGCGCAAGCGGGAAGGCAATGATGGCCATGAGTAGCGCGGTCGCAAAGACGCAGGCCAGGAGGATGTTGCGCAGGCGGTAAATCGGCTGCCACACTTCGCTCCTTGCTTGCTCCACAAGAACGACCCAATCCACGATGCTTTGCTGCGGTATCGCAAAGCCGACGGAGACTTGCATGCCCGCCTCGTTATGCGTTTTGATCAATGCGCCAGAGTTGTCTTGCTGATTATTGTTTTGCGTCAACGCGCTGACGACTGCCGGGTATTGAGCGGCGTCGAACGGCGCGTTTGTTGTTCCGAGTACACGGTCCGGATGGCGTGAGATATCCGAGCTGTTGATGGGCAGGGCATACTGTACTTGGAAGTTGCTGGGTGCCGTTCCGTTCGTCCGCGTATTGTACAAGACGTCACTCGGGAACGTATTCGATAGGCTCGTCGGCCCAACGAGCAGGGTTTGACCGGTCTGGTCGAGACCCTGGGTAGATGAGATGACATCTTGTATGAGACCCGCGTCCATGACCACAGTGAGCCAGCCTAGAACATCGACAGCACTAGTGTTGTTGATGATCGGCATGGTCATGGACACGAGGGAAAAGGTGTGGTTGACCGCCCATGGGCCAACGAGTAGAGCAGAGCCCGGTCGGAGGGTGTCGCCGGCGTATACAGCTTCCTGTATGTCGGTTGAAGCGTAGAACTCACTGGTGTAGGTCAGGTTCGGGTAAAGCATAGGCGGATATCCGAGGTTCAGATCGCCACAGGAGCCGTCTCCGAGGTACGCTGCGGTGCCATCTGGACAATCATACGGTAGCCTGATGGAGTCTTCGAGGGCGGAGCTGGTAGTGTTCATGACAGATTCGGACCCAGCCGGTCCGCTCGCATTCTTCGGGAAGACCATGCTCTGAAACAGGATGGCCTGGCCCACGGACCCACCGCCGCTGATAGCATCTAGCATGTCGGACTGTGCGTGTATCCAGTTATCGGCCGAGTTGTTCGCCTGGGTGTTGTAGTGCATCAGTGCGGATTGGATGACGATTCGGGTGGTAACGAAATTGGCCGACGTCTGCATGAGGTTCAGATTGCTCGCCAGCTGTGCCGCTTTCAGCGATGCCGTAAGCGACAGCCGCGAGGAGCGGATGCTCAGGACGAAGTTGTGGTTCGAGATCCATGTCGCCACCGACACCACCATGAGCCCAATGAGGGAGGAGAGGAGGATGAGCAGGC
>NAJQ01000131.1:0-52930 GCA_005059865.1 Friedmanniomyces simplex
TACATGCCAATCACTAGGCGCGGCAGAAAGGATAGCGAACTTACCGGAAACCCAGTCCACACGCCCGCCACCTTCGCCCCATCCTTGCCCGCCTCCGCAACGGAGAACCACGCGCTCGCATCCTGGGGATCCGGGGACGCAGAGACGCCCAGCGTCGGGAACGCGACGGTGCTGTTGTGCAGGAGCAGGGCCTGCGAAGGGGCGACTGCGTCGCGGGTGCAGAGTTTTTGCTCTCTTTCATAAATGCAGAAGTGCCAGATGAAGATGGCGGCTAGGGCCATTTTTGGGTATTGGACGGGGGGTGTAGGTGAGCTGCGCTGCAGGTCAGACTGCGTTTGTGCTGCGATGGTCGGATGCAGTCGCATGGAAGTGACTTACTGTGTTGCGGAGATGGTGGTTAAGGTCGAGTTTGTTGGTTGCTATCTCCGCTACATGTCAGCTGTCTTATGCTCGAATAGTCGGATGCAGTTACTTGGGAGGACTTACCGTGTCGCTGAGATGGTGGTCGGAAAGGGAAAGGGAGGGGCGAAAGTAGGTCTGCCGAAGGGGTTGGATTTTCGGGTTGCTGGGAGGTTTCTATATGTATGGACTCTCTCTTCGCTCCTCATTCCTACATATCTACTCCGCATCTATAGCTAGAGTCATGGGATATCAGCATCACTCAGTGGTGAGTCTGCTGACCAGTTCGTATATCTCTACGCTTCGAGCACGACGGGGCGGAAAGAAGAAGGGGCCAAAGAGGACTCATCTACGTCGTCGACCCCTCCCATGCTGCTGTGTGTTTCACTTTGGCATGTGAAAGGTATATGGAGCGTAATGCGTTTGTGCTGACCAACTTCGACCCCAGGGAGCAAGAAGGACACATCATGCTTCGACTACCCAATCTCGCATAGGTGTCAATAGACGTGCGACTCGCTGCTTATTTGTTTGTACTGTTCAGACAACTCTCAGGCTTCAGGTGACTGAGCTTGACTTCCATCACAGGCAGGTACGGATACGCCGTGATCATGAGCGGCCTGTTGCTCGTGCTGCAGTCGATGAACAGTCCCGCAGAGCACGATCGTACAGTCCGGTCATACCATTTCGTCCATACTCCCACAGACCGGCACGACGTTCTCTAGTGGAGAGACGCGCCGTGATCGTCTCTGAGTCGTCGAGCCCAGCTGTCGAAATGATGTTCAGTAGTGGAGAGGCTGCGCCATAGGTTTCGTGGATATACATAGTCCCCGCCGTCGCCAATGGAGGAGGTGGGTGATGGTGGGAGAGCACGCTTCGTCCAGTGATCGTTCATTTGATGTTTGCTGTGCGACTCGAGGAAGATGTGCCTGCCAAGGCTTTTCGGAATAGTTCCGCAGAGCCGCATATCGATTCCCAAAAATTTCTCCGCCAGAATTGACGTGTCTCGTCGAGTTCATTGCAGTATACAGCAGCATCGGGATATCCAGTATGGTACGCACCAAGAACTCGGAGTCTGCCCTCCCGGATCACCTATGGCCGTACACCGCCGCGCCCCCTCCGCTCCGCGACGTTCTCAGCCAGCTGGGGCATTTCTTCGAGGAGCTCGGCTACACCAAGACCCTCGACGCATTACTCCGCGAGGCGAAGAAGAATGGCGTTGGAGCAGATGCAGCGGAATGGAAAAAAGGGGTGGACACTGACATGAGCGCTGGATTGATGGCGCTGTGGGAGACATGGCGGAAGGAGAGAGGCGAGTTTCCGACGCTGCGGGTAAACATCGTGGCGAAAAGGCAGAAGGAGAAGCCGAAGTTCAGCGCGGCGCTGGTGCCGACTGCGGATGAGCAGGAGAGCAGTCTGGGGGAGAGCAGCAGCGATGGGTCGAGTAGTGAAAGCGAGGAGGAGACGGAGGGCAAGCAGGCGGGGCTTGTGGAAGATGAGGCGGAGAGTACGAGCGACGACAGTTCGGAGGAGGATGAGTCGGACAGCAGTGATGAGGAGGAGGATGCAAAGGTGGGCGCGAAGCGAAAGCGGGTCGCGACGCCTGATTCTTCGAAGGGGAAGTCATCGAGTAGCGAGGACGACAGCAGCGACTCATCGGATGAGGAAGAGGCTCGACCTTCGAAACGCGCCAAGACGGCGGAGAAGGAGGACAGCAGCAGTGGCAGCAGCAGCGATAGCAGCAGCGATTCCTCCAGCGACGACGAATCGGAGACACCCGGCGGTGTCGAAGTCAAGTCTCCAGCCTCGACAGCCTCTTCCTCCGCGTCAGACAGCAGCTCCAGCGCTGCCTCAAGCTCCGGCTCCTCATCCTCCTCCGACAGCTCGAGTGACGACTCCAGCAGCAGTGACAGCGAAAGCTCCGCCTCCCCACCACCCACCAAAAAGAGCAAGAAGACCAAGAAGACCCTACCACAACCGATCAAAGACGACACCTCCTCCGCCTCCTCCGCCACCCTCGCCCCCAACTCCCCGACCAAAACCAAACTAACCGACGACGAACTCCTAGTCCCCGCCACCGCCCTCGACACCCCGGAAACCTCCGCAGGCGACATGCACCCGGACCGCCTCAAGCGCATGCCCTCCTCCTCGCAACATACCCCACAACCCAAGCCACCCGGCGCCTCGGGCTCGATGAAACGTGTGCCCGCGACAGAGCAGAACGTGAAGAGGCTGAAGAAGGAGAACGTGCCCTTCTCGCGGATTCCGAAGGATACGGTGGTGGACGATCGGTTCAAGAGTAACGAGTATGTGTCGTATGAGTATGCGGATAAGGCGTTTCAGGACTTGAGCGTGACGAAGGGGAAGGGGTTTACGAAGGAGAAGAACAAGAAGAAGAGAGGTGAGTTGTCTCCAGCTGTCAAATCCCACGTTCCCGCCCGATAGAGGCTGCTGTTGCTGCTGGCGGAGAGCAGCCGCAGCCGCCGCATGTGAAGGCGAAGAAGGCGGAGAAGCCGAAGCAGAAGCCGCGTCTAACGCAGAAGAAACGCAAGCGCGAGAGCAACGAGTCATCTGCGTCTGATTGGGAAGACTACGGTAACTCGATGGACTCCTAAGACGAGGCTCTCGACGGGAGTGCCTTCGCTTCCCAGTACAATCCTCTGGGACTGAAAGTTGACTTGTTCGATTTCATGAGCGGCTGCAGCTTCGACCCCATGGGCGGCGGGTGGTGAGGGGGTGGTGGTATATTCTGTTGTAGGATATTGTGTGCTGATACCGCATTTCTGTTGATTAGGTGCGTACCGGGGTGGAGCGATCGATTTCACGCCGAAGGGGATCAAGTTCGATGATTGAGGGTCTAAGGTTGTGGGAGATTGAGAGGATGGGAGGCAGAAGGGAGGTAAGCATGTACAGAGCGAGGGTCGGGCGAGGACTCGGGATCCTTGGGTAGATGAGGTATGGCATTGCGCTGAACGCTCGAGGAATTGAGCCGGTCAAAAACATGGGCTGGTTCGCCCTGCGCCGATGTCCTCTCACGCTTTGCAGACTTACGCCGACCGCACGATGTCAATCTCAATTTGACTCCAACTGGTCATTACTGTCTCCAAGGAGCTCCCGGGCGGTCAACGGCTCAACCCCAACGGCTCACACACCTCCATGAAGTCCAGCCTACGTGGTACTGTCTGAGGCATGAGCAAGACAGCATTCGTGTGAGTTACTACTGCACCATTACCCTACATCATCGGTACCATTCCATCTCCCCTCCACTATACTCCTAGGCCCCACAGCTCCATCTCTCTCCATCGCAGTTCCCATTACAACTGCTCTCTTAGCTCTACTCGCTATCCGCATCGCTCTCTTCAACATAGGGGATGCGGTAATCGCTCCCGTAGCCCGCGAAGTCCGAGTCTTCCCCCGGTACCATTTTGGCCGCTGCCGTGGTTGCGTTAGATGTAGACAACGGCGCTGGGTAAGGCCGGGTAAGACCGAGACCGGGCAGCTGGATCCCGAGGCGCATTGGATCGTCGACCACCGGATTCGGCTGGGCTGGCTTGGGTGCAGCTTTCGGCAGAGCGAGAGGCACGGGCTTTACCTCCAGCTTAGCCTGGGTGTTCACGGGAGGCGTCGCGTCGCCGAAGAGACTGGAGAAGTCTTCGCCTACGTCGGTGCCGGGATCGTCATGTCCACGAAGCGATGCTGCCGTCCCCGGCTCTCCCTGGTCTGCGAGGAGAGGGGACGTGTGCTCATTACCAGGCGGGATGGCCGAGTAGGCGAGAGGAGTCGTAGGCGTGTATGGCGGAGATGCGGAGGAGTGCTTGGGTGAAGGTATGTAGTCTGCAGGGGTGGTGGGCGCATGTGGTGAAGCTACCTGAGCAGGCGACGCGGCCGTATAGATGGCAGAGATTGCCGAATCCTTGTAGTCTGGCGGTATCGTGTCTGATTCGGGTGCGTCTATTGGTGAGAAGGTTGCGTGTTGAGGCGAAGCGGGTCTGTCGCAGGGAGGCGAGGGAGACGCAGCTTTGGAGTCCACGGAAAGGCTTTCGGTGGTGGTAGCCGACAGCTCGACTTGCTGTTCACTCTCTGGCTGCGCTTTCGCGGCATCTTCTTCGGTCGAAGACTGTCCGGAGAGCGGTTTCTTGGCGTCTTCTCCGGGAGCACTCAATGCGCACACCAGTGGATCCAAAGGAGTTCCCGGAATGCGTCCAGGTGGAGGCGGCAGCTCAGAGACCGACAGTCCCAAACCGGCCTCCCCCCGACCGGGTGGCGGACACTTTGTTACTGGGAGATCCCGCGAGGCCGCCAGCTTGTTCTTGAGTCCTGCATCTATACGCGCGATAGCTTCCGGTGACAGCGTCCCCAGCGTCATGCCCGTTTGGGCTGTGTTTCCTGCCGCAGGTACAGTGTCGCGGACGACAGCGCTGGGCTTGGCGGGCTGCTGTTTGGCCTCAACTCCGGTCTGGAAAGGTGCGTCTGACTGAGCCTGCATTTCCTGCGAGACCGGCGCCTGCTCCTTTGCCGGTTTCTGAGCTACCGGGCCCTTCTTCGCCGGCGCCTTGCGACTGGACTTCGGCTTCGCTATCTTCTTCGTCTTCTTCGCGGGAGAGGCGTCGTCACCCTGATCTCGCTTTCGCTTCGGCTGTGCTGCAGCGCCGCTCGGTTTGCCGTTTTTCTGGGACTGAGCACGTTTTGAACGTTGGCTCGAGGTGGCTCGGTCGGCGTCGGCTTCACTGACGAGCGAAGCCTGCCCATCTCGCACGGCTCTCCGTGTGCTGTGTCTTCCGTCGACCATGTTGGCTGATATTGCGTGTTGGTGTTGGTGTTGTTTGTGGAAACGGAACGAAGTATAAGATGCGAATCGTGCGTCGGGTACAATGAGCACGGCGATGATGTCGAGACCTACTGCCGGCCTGCTTGCGGTGCTCGCCGGTTCGAGTGTCTTAGTGGATCAGTGCCGGATGCGGTGGTCTCGCGAAGCGTGCTGCCATGCCAGGCCATGGATCAAAGAGTCCTTCCAACCACCTTCCCGCGAAAACATGGATGCTTGCATCGCGGCTTGCTGCGCTCGGTGTCTTACCTCGCTTGATGTGAGAAGTATGGAATGTGCGAGACAACAGGGACAGGAATGTGTCTTTCCGCACGCGGACTCGTCTTCCTCATGTTCGGCGTACATCTCGCACATGGCTAAACGTACCGAGACCTAAGCATACAGACGACTGAGTATTAAACGCAAAGATCATACGAGGTACTCAACGTGTGTGTCTGGTCTCCTAGTCAAAAGAGCGAGCACCTGCTATCAATCGCAGCCGAGACTTGTGGTTCTCGATGCTTGTCCACCGCGCCGGTCGGGTACCTGTCCGAACCTGATGAGCTTTCGGAGGTCATATACAGATCGAGAACTGGTAGCTCCCCGACTTCATGGGTTTCGTGGTTGGTCAGACAGGGCGTAATTGGGTCGGTTGCGTGCGGAGGTACAAGCGATAGGAGTCGCTGGCACCGTGACGCAAACGGGTGTGGTCTGGTCTCCGCCGGGTCTCATCCTCCATGTCCGTAATCAGTTCCCCTTTTACCATCGACTCTTGCTTCTTCGGGGCTGGGAGAAACGGTTTGCTAGGAGGGTGATTCTGATCGACGATACGTTCTTTTAATGGTCATCTTGGCGGACGACGGCGGCAAGCGGGGAAGCCGCTAGCCACGTCGATCCTCCGCAAATACCATCTCACTAACACGAGAACTGCAGCCGCATCTCCTGCAACGGTGGAACATCCTCCACTTACACCAGGGGCAAAAGGTAAACGTACTGGCCTTGATGGGGGATTTGCCATCGCGCCGCCATAGCCGGGACTCGGAAGCAGACCTTCGGAAGCAACCTGATTGCCTATTGCGGGAGCGTGGTTTGGTACCTTTTGCACGATTACCTGGAACACTACTTGTGGTAAATGCGAGAGGAGTAGTCCTATAGTCCGACTCGGCACTATGGCTGTGGAGACGAGACACAGGAGCAAACACGAGGACGTATAAGCTCTCCGAGATCCCAGGTAGACTGCACTTCTATCAGCATCCATTCCAACTTCATCACACTCACTACACCTCGCTTCTTTCATCTTCAAATCTCACACTCGTTTCACAAACTCCAGCTCAATCATCCTCAACAATATGCACGCTTCCACAGCACTCGTTGCCCTCGGCCTGGCCGGCCTTTCCGCCGCGGCCCCCTACGGTGAACAGCCGACCGGTTCGTGGAAAGGTGGCAACGGTGCTCAGATCGTCTCTTACCTGACCAAGGTGAGCAATGCCGGCATCTCGTCGCCACCAAACGCACACTGACAGCCAACTCTTTCAGTTCGACAACGTGGAGGCCGGTCTCGTCGGCGGTCTAGAGGTCCGCCCTGTCACGTACCTTGGCCCTTAGTGAGTCCCTGTCACCCGCCTTGTCCACCACTCGCTGACCTCTTCACCCAGCAACTAGCTGTACTTCAACCTCAACGCTCTCGACGTCGGCAACGGCTTGGCTGGCGTGAAGCCGCAATCCGCACCGAACGTGGTCGCATTCGACGCCATCGCAACAGCCACCGAGGGCGAGCCGTCGGTAAGCCACACCTCGTTATTGAGTGAGATGATAGCAACGACGACTGACGCAGACCAGATCCTCGCCGACTTCGACGGCAGCACCGTCGACTCCTTCAACCTCCAGTCCTTCTACTTCGGCTGCGTCGTTGCCAACGCCGAGACGGCCGCTTCAGTGCCCGTTGACTGCTCCATCACCATCACCGGCTACCGCAACGGCGAGGAAGTTGCGTCGCAGGATGCCGATTTTACCACGGGCTCGCTCCTGACGCTGGTGGCCAATATGGACAAGGTCACGTTGAGCTCGGACTTCAGCAATGTTGACAAGGTCACTTTCGCCATCGATGGGGCGTTGGACAGCACGCTCGATGCCGCGCTGTTTGACAACTTCGCGTACGATGTTACGCTCAAGCAGGGCTACTCGTCGTTCAAGGCGTAGGGCGGATAGCTCTCGCTCGGGTTGTTCAAGCGGGTCGTTCGACGGGCACGGCGGCATTGCTTGGGGGTGATGTGCATGGCAAGATGCTTTGTTGGCCGTTGGATGGGTTGTTATTGAATTTTATATCTTCAGCCACAGCTGGAGACGTGTACACATAGACTAATACGCTTGACACTGCTTTCAAGACCAGATTTGTGATGCCTCACGGTGATCGAAGGAGTCTTCCAAAGGATGCAGAGGGACGGATCGGTTGAGTCCAACGTTATCGTACGCCGTAGCGGTAAAGCGGTAATCTCCGACTTCACACCGTCCAATGGTTCGTGCAAACAACCTCGCCATGTATAATCACGATCCCATCAGTGACCAGCAGGCGTACGCCACCCATCCCATACAGACTCCCCTCATGAAGAAGGCCTTCCGCGAAGAACAATATCTACGGGCTTCAGAGGAGCTCACAACACCACTCTTACCCGGTCCCTCTTTCACGTCTTTCATCATCTCCTCTATCGGGTGCGTATCCTGGCCAGCACTACAGTACGTGAGAGTGGTGTCACGGCATGGCTTTGTTCCCTGAGTGTCGACAAGTCGCTCCCGCCCAACCCTCGGTCTTTCATTTGGACCCCCAGGGTCGCGAAATGCCTGCGGCATTAACCTCACTCTTCGGGGCGAGATGGGAAGGCTAATCTGACCGGCCCTGGAGACATAGGCTCATGCATTCCAGAGACAGATTCCAGTGGAGAGGGAGGCTGGTGAGATGTTCTGCACGTGAGGAGGATTAGCCCGTGTGAAGCCGTTCCCCGGGATATGCATCTATACCCCTTGAGGGCAATATTTCAAGAGACACGAAGGCACCGGGTATTCATGCCCTAGTACGACGCCTTTCCAAGGAGTCCTTGACCGGCGGAGATGTGCGATACCAGGAACCGGGTACGCTCGTCAGCAACGTAGACTGGGCCTTCAACGCTCCCATTGCTAGGCATCTTTTGACGTTCTTCACGCTGCTGAACACCTCCAGACTCCAAGGATGCTCTGAGCTGTGCGCATTGCTCTACATTACAAGACGTACATCGAGCCGCCTTATCGCATGAGCCAGGGGCACTTGCAACGCTGACAGCTGCAACGTCGAGTACGTGAGTAACGAGAAGGTGTGTTCCCCAGTCTGAAGAAACGCCTTCGAGTACCCGCGGCAGCTGGTGTATGCCGGTGGCCGGATCATCAAGAGCCTGGTCTTCGACAACTACCGCAGCGCGAGGAGAAATCTCTGGCCCCCTCGTACCCAAATGGCTAGGTAACAGGTCGACCGATGACCCCGTTGGACTCTCGCCGGAGCTTGCACGATGAACGGAGTTGACAGGGAGTACAATCCAGACACCGCCGCGACAGGCTACTTCAACAGCAGTGTGCACGACCGGCAGACGCAGCGTTGACTGAGCGGCACCACGGACTATTGCAGGCAATGGAGCAGTATGCAACACTCCGCGTATATCTATTCGCTTGCTTCGGACTTGCTCACCAAAGCACACAAACGCTGTCACACACACACAATCGGCCTCAAACACAATCAGACTCTCTCACTCGAAGCAAGCTTGATACACAGCCGTGCAAGCGGTACCCCATACCTGGACAGTCAACATGGCTCGCGGATACGGATATGGATATGACGGCCAGATGCTTCCATTCGGCGGAGCCGCCTTGACAGGCCTGTACATGGGAAGCGGTTATGGCCGCTCAGGCAAGCAGCTCGGGGTCGCAGCAACGGGACCTTACTGATCGTATTGCGCGCAGGTTACGGTGGCAGCGGCTACGGCGGCGGCTTTGGTTCGAGCTCTAGCGGCGGCTCTGGCAGCGGCTTCTCGAGCTATTTTAGTGGGCATCGCTGATATCTAGCATGACGCTGTAGAAGCTGACCTACTCGCAGGCGGGATGGGGCGTCGATTTGGTGACTTCTTCGTAGGACGACCAAGTCGCGGAGCGTATGGCGGAGGGTATGTTAGTGGCTTTGGCGGTCGCGGCCATCGCCGTTCACGTTACCATGACGGGTACGAAGACCACAGGGACTGGTCCACCAACTATCTGCGATGCTGAATGAAGGGCGGTGGGGGCGCCAGCGACTGATTTCTTGGTGGGTTGCGGCTGAGTCAACGAAGTGCATACGATCTATGGACACAATGATACTGTTCTCCAGACGTTCCTAATAACGCCAGTCTCAAAGGCGGCAGTGCCTTGACCGGCACCGGTGGGGATCAACCTGGGTTGAACATCAGTGCGTGACGCTCTCTGGTCCGTTACCGAGGATGCAGTCAATGCGCATGAGGCTGCGGCAAACATCTCGACCGCGATGTTCAGAGTGACTACGATGAGGAATGCGAAGAGAATCAGAGGTCCCTGGAGCAAGCGGAGAGCTCTGCGCGTACTAATCAGAAGCTGACGCATGGCCAAGCGGTTGAGGCTGGCTGACAGCGTCGAGCACCGAAGCTGAATGAGATTGCCGTCGCCGCCGCGGTGACCGCTTTAGATATGCGGACCAACTACGGGAGATCTAACCTGTACGCCTGCTCGACCAAGCGCATTCTCCGTCAACAAGCTTCACACCGTCTACTGCTGTACGCTGTCCAACCCCTTCGGCGACTCCACTTCCACTCCAGCCTGATCTGTAGCTTCCGTCGAACCCGCGGTGACAGTCGCCATCGTCCACACGACCACGTTCTCCGGCGTCACCGTCACCGCGTGCTCCGTCACGATAACAACGGGTACCGACGTCGCAACGTCTTGATCCTGCTCCACTGCATCCACCTCGACCGGCGCCACACTCTCAATCCCGGCCGCCTGATTCGCCTCAGCCTGGACCTGCTTCCTCGCCTCCTCGATCGTCTTGACCCTCTCCCGCTCCGCCTGCGCCTGCGCCTCGGCCGCCGCCACCTTCCCATCCGTCTTCTCCTGCCACTTCCCTCGTGCCTGCATGACGGCATTCACGGCCAAGCTCAGATCGGCATTGTTCCAGAACTCTTCCGAGGACATGACGAGGTTCTTCAGACTCTTCACCGTCTCGCTGATGCGTTGCAAGTCGCCGTCCGAGCCGCCGTCGCTGAAGCCGGCCTGCAGGAGATCGTTCTCGCCGGCGAAGATGGCCTCGTGGGCGGAGGTCAGGAGGAGCTTATGGGATTGCTCGACTACCGAGTTCAGCGGTTCGGCCTTCTGCCGCAGCTGCGTCGTGAGCTCCTCCACCTTCTGGTACTCGTCTTGCCACTTCCCGCTCACGACGAGCTCCTTCAGCTCGTTGTAGGAATCGCTGATGGCCTCCTTCTGCTCATCGGTCAGCCGATTGCCGTACGCATTCAGCCCTTCATCCGTCTTCGTCAGCAGCGCCGTCGCCTTCATCCTCGTGTCGGACAGATACTCGTTCTTGGCCTTCCTCCTCCCGCGCTGCTCGTCCCAGAAATCCCTCGCTTCTTGCGGGTAGCTGGTCGACTTGACCGGTATCTCCCAGTCATCCAGATGCTGTTCCGCTCGCTCGAGCCAGAACCCCATGCGCTTCTCCCTGTCCGGCACACCGGCAAAGTGCACGAGCAAGTCGCCCCTCCGGACCTGGAACGGCGAGAGCGTTTCGTTGTGCTCGCCCTGGTAGGCGTTGAACCACCGCTGCGGCGCCGCGACGATGCTTTTGGAGAACTGAGGCTCCTGTATCAGGGCGCCCATCGCGGACTGGTCGCGGAAGACGAGGGGGGCGTCCGGCCGGTAGTAGCGGTAGGAAAGGATAGCGGAGAAGAGGTCGACCGACCAGCGGTTGACCCGGATAGGGAAGATGCCGTTGTTGAGGCCGTTCCAGTCGTTCGTATAGATCAGGTGGATGTCGTCGAATTCAGAGCCGGGCGGCGGCAGGAATGTCTCGATTGGTACGTGTGGATTCAATATGATCGTGTCGGCGTCCACCCAGAACAGCCATTCCAGCCGCTCGCTCTCCGGTCGGGAGAGCTCTCGGAGGAGAAGGCTGAGGATGTAGGCCGGCTTCGACCAGACGTCATCGAGCAAGCCCTGCCGCAGAACATGCAGACGGTAGCCGTGTAGCCTGTCGTGCTCCTCGTGTGTCCGAAGCGCTCGCTCCCAGTAGCTGTTGGAGTTGAAGACGATGGTACATTTGCCGACCCGGGTCCGGGCGCCCAGTCGGTCTTCCTCCTTGATGCCTTCCTTGATGACTTCGCCGGAGAGAGCTGCAATTGCTGGCTTCTTCTCTTTCGCCACCGAGGTCTTGTTTGCGAGGAGAGCTTCGGACTGCGGACGTTTGGGCTTTGGATTGTATGGGTTCCATGACTGTAGACTGTCGGTCACTGCGTGGTGCAATTCCGAGAGCGCACCAGTCACGCTCGGTTTCTTTGCCTTTGCGTCGATGTCTACGGCGTCTGCCTCCAGCTCATCTGGATCATCCGTGCCTATTATGCCGTAGCCTCCTTTGGGTTCGTTTCCAGCCTTCCCGAAACCGGATGGGTCGTTGAGCACTCCACCGGACGCCGCATCATACGTCTCGGGGCTCACGTCAATCAAGTCCTCGCCTGGCCCCAATGCGGCTGTGGCCCAGATGCCAAGGAAGACCATGGCCAGTATGACACCGTACGTTTTGAGCCTCCCGGCGGACAGCACGCCCGGCTTCGGTGCTGCTGAGCGAAGCCATAGTGGTAATGTGCTCGGGGAGAGCGGTGTGAGAGGTGATATTGGGGAGGTATCGCGATATCTGCGCTCTCTAGGTGATGTCCAGGGTGCCATGATCGCTGAGCAATGTGTAAAATGGAACTCGTCGTTGCTGTGAGGGAGAAGGAAACGTGCAAACGAGAGTGTTTACATACCAGGCACGCGTGGGACGCGAGCGGAACGGAAGCAATAAGGAATGTCTTCTGACATTTTCTCGAGCGAACGAGACACCCGGTGTCCACAGAGCCATCAACCCTCTGCAACGACTCTTCCAGCAAGCTGTTGGTGGTAGGCACGCCGCGAGGTACCGGTACGAGCTCCACCATGCCCTCCCGACTCGAAATCCACCCTTCTTGTTATATGCTCCATGGCCCGCGATATCCAGCTGTCGATTTGCATGCGTGTCGTGTGGCGGGCTGCGAATAGGAATGCTAGAACCTCACAAGCATACATGTAGAGTGGTAGTATACCAGACGAGACGTCAAGAAAAGACCTCGCGGCCGAGCTTCTCGAGAGCCGAGGTCGTCTGACTGTCGTTCAACTCGACTTGCTTTATTGCCCGCAAAGATATCCTTCAGACACGTTGACGACGGCATACATCCTGGCAGCGATTAGTAGGACAACGACTCATACAGACATGGACGACTAGAAGAGACGAGGCTTGGCAATAGAGCGAAGTAGAAGGCACGAAGACCTCGCGCAAGGTTGTGTCAACACTAACTACCTTATGGCCTAGCACTTTCCAATGAAGTCGGTCCCGGTCTGGGACTCAGGAACAAGGGCCTTGCTATGGACTGGCGACCTCATCATCCTACGCCACCGCCAGGCGTCCTCAGCCAGCAGCCCATCGAAGCATCCCATCGTCGCTTAAGCTCAACACTCGTCGCCAGTAACCAGCCACTCCGTGTCCGCCGGGACAACCTCACTTCTTGGCCCCAGGCGGCGTATAGTCGGCATTCCTGCACCGAGCGAGATTCAGTCAGCACACACACACACACACACCTCCCCGCAAGCTCCAGGACTTGGATCTGACTCACCCAGCACCGTCATTGTAGTACGTCGAGCCGTTCGGGTTGCTGCAGTAGTAGCTCCCGTCGGTGTTGGAGTAGTGGTACGAGTTGTCGTTGCTGGCCGAGGGGCCGTAGTCGCGGGCGTCGTAGTGATTGCCCTAGAGCGAGGTCAGTGAGGTGGGAATGCCGAGGCTGGTGCTTTGACTTACCTGCGAGTTCGTGCCGCTAGACGTGATGTCGTAGCCGCCGCCACTGGTGCTGCCGCCACTGGCGGAACCTGTGCTGGAGTCTGAGCTGGAGCCGGAAGTGCTGGATCCTTTGCTTGACATGGTCGCGGATGTTTGGATCCCGTGAGTGGTTGTGGGTGTTGGATCTCTGCTGTTGATGCCTTCTCTTATATTGATTGGAGGCGAGAGCAGGAAGGAGAGGCAAACACATCAGCAGGAACAAAGAGCAGGTGGGATGAAGAGGCGGGTCGTTGTTGCAGGAAGCTTGGGCCTCATGCGAGTTGCCGGTTCCTTGGCTTTCACATGCGAGTCGCTCCTGTTTGCATTCACTTGCATGTCCAGGTGGCAACTCTCAGCAATCACACGGCCTGGCGGTGACCGAGGTACAGCTAGCCCAGGCTTCACAGAATGAGACACACCTACGACGGCTGTAGCTAGTTGGCGAGGGTCGCCCCTTATCCGGCTCCCTGCCTTCCGGTGCCTCTGCTGTTCCACCGCTGGCCGCCTGCATGGACGGCGCTTCCTGCTACATGACGGTGGGCTGTTGATGCCGCGTGCAATCACGTGTCGATAGCAGAATGTCATAGATCATTGAACGCACTCGACGAGCTGCTCATGGCAAGATGTTCCAGATCGGTACCTGCTGCTGCTCGAGGAGTACCGGTCTCACGGCGACGAGGTATGCCTGCCGCCGCTCATCGTTCCAACACACAAAGTCGAGCAGACAGCCTCACGTCCCCTCATCCTCCACCTCCTCCATCTGCACCCCCCTCCCACCCCCCTCCGGATAAATCCTCGCCAGCTCCTCCTCAAACCTCCTCGCCTCCTCCTCGAGATCCCTCTCCTCCCTCCCCGCCGCCAGCATCCCCTCCCCTCTCACCTCACTGCCCACCTGCTCGACCCCCGCCTCCAACCCGGCCTCATCCGCCGCTTTCTGCGCAGCCACGTACCCGCTCTTCTCCAGCTTTTCCACTTCTTCGGGCTCGAGCAGACGACCCGCCTGGCCTTTGAGGCGATTGCGTTGCTGCGAGACGATGGCGGGCAGGAAGCGGACGGCTTCTTTCTTGAGGTCGCGGATCTGCGGGGCGGAGCTGTAGACGGTTTGGGGAGCTACGATGACCGGTTTCGCGGGGAGGGCGTGTGGGTGGCGTGGACCGTGTGCGCTGTTGTGCTGTGGTGCTTGACGTGGTATATAGGGCGGTGTGTCTCTGGGCATGGGTATCCTGCGCACCTCCGGGTCCGTCTCGCCGCCCGAGTCTATAGCATCCTCTTCATCCCGTCTCCGCTTGCCCAAGTTCTGTCTCCGCTCCCTCTGCTCTCGCCTCACATCACCCCTGCCATCTCCCTCCCTACGACTCTCCCTCCCCGTTCCCCCACCTCCCCTCCCCTCCCGCCTGAACCCCTCATCCTTCACCCCCAGCACCTCCCTGGCCTTCCGCACGCCCCTCAAGTCCCGCTCTAGCTGCCCCAACGTCTCCTTATCCTTCGGCCTCAGCGCGCCCCGCGTCTCGAGCTCCTTCAGCTCATCGACCTGCCGCTGCAGGCGATCCGGGTTGCGGCGCGCGAGCTTCTCATTGCGCTGCGCTTGCTGCTGTTTGCGCGACTTGGCGATTTCTTTCTGCTTGTCGGCTTTGCGCTGGGCGGCGACGGGGTTGAGGTCTTTGGGCATGGTCGCAGTACTCCCAAACCCGCTTGTTTGGAAGACGCCTGGGAGACCTTGGCGAGAGTGAGATATCCGGAACATCGGATTATCCGACTGCCGAGCTCAATACGCCACATGGCAAACTTTGGGTGAATATGTGTACATGTACCTTATGCCAACGGCCGTTTCCAGAGCCCGCAAAAGCGGCTTGCAGATACAACAAGTACATGAGACAGGTAGGGTCTCTGATTGTGTCTCTGCTCCCTTCATCACACGCTCCAGCTCCGTTACCAGTTTACCTCTCACGAGTATCCCATCACAATGGCATCCACAATCACAACAGCAGCACAACTCCTCAGCATCTCCGTCGCACTGATCGCCTCCGGCGGCATCGCCACCCTCTCCCTCTTCGACGTCCCCGAGCTCCAATCCCAGCCAGCGTCGCGATCACTGCCCATGACCCGCTGGCTCTTCTCCCGCGGCTCGCACACTTTCCCGCAGGCAGCTTTCGTGTCCAGCACAGGTTTCACCTACCTCGCTTGGAACGCTGTACCTTCCCGTTAACTGGCAGACTTCCTCAGCCATGCTGCTAAGGGTGGCAAAGTCAGCGGGTACCTAGCTGCGGCCGTCTTGACGCTCAGTATTGCGCCCGTCACGGCGTTTGCGATGATACCGACGAATTTCGCGCTGATTCAGAAGAATGAGGATCTGGGCGGTGCTCGCAGTGCGGAGAGTGCGCGGCAGGGGGATGCGAAGCCCGGGCGGCGGAGCGCGGAGGACTCGGTGAATGCTAAGGGTATGGTGGAGGAATTGACGGATCTGAGTAAGCCTCAGGGTCGGACTATGGAGAGGTCGTCTGAGGAGGACGATCGGGAGGTCAGAGAACTGCTAGGGAAGTTTGGGAGGCTGAATGGGGTCAGGGCTGTGTTGATGGGTCTTGGAGGGGTTGTGGGGTTATGGACTGCGTTGGTGGCGTGACTCTGAAGGAGAGTTCGATGGAAGGTCAAATGAGGCTTCTGTCTAGTCAGGTTGACTGGCACAACTTCGTACTTGTCGGAGCCTGGAGTATGGTATGAGTACTCAGTAGGCATTATTCGACGCGCTACACCTCTGTCACTGTCCCACCTGAAGCGCAGTCCTACCAAGATTTCGGGTATGCGTCCTACGCTATGCGCTGTACTTCAGGTCTTGTTAGCCTCGATACATGATCGCTCTCGGTCAAGCCGTTGGTATACCATGCCGCAGGAACGCCGCCTTCATGCCCGTTGAGCGGAGCAGGGGGGTACATGTACGGTGGGGAAAGCATGCACTACCTCGCCCATCGCGACTCGACGGCTCGTATAGAACGCCGAGTATACGGCCCGGCGCAGGATGTCGTTTGTGCTGTCTCCGACGGGAGAAGTCCACGCTCGGCCCGAGGTTTCTTCCGAAAGAAGCCGAAATTCGGTCGCGTCCCACCTCACGCGTCCTGCTCGTTCGTCACCACCTTCAACATTATTATCCGTACGGCTGCTGTGTCTATGGCGCTTGGTCAACCGGTGCCGTTCGCTCGCCAGAGTTCACAAATATGTCTTCTCATAGCGACAGAAAAGACGCCAGCCACGGCAGAGGCCAGCAGCTATTCAGCTCGCTACACTTCCCGCACGAGGACGCCGCAGCTAATGCCAACGCTACACTGAGCGGCAGCCTACCGGAGGGCGGGAAGCCAAAGAAGAGGAAGAGAAAGAAGTCGCAAGTCAAGCAGGAGCTGGAAGCGCAGCGGAAGAGGATTAAGTTGGAGGATGGAGTAGCGGAGGAGGAGGAGAATGTCCCCACGGCATATCAAGGCTCTCGCCACGACTGTGTCGATCCCACACATCTCCAACCACGGCTGGATGGCCACGCGCAAGTGGACTCGGGGCCTTCAAGGCGCAAGGGCGGCTCCGTCGGTCCCACGCCGTCCCAAACGGTCAAACAGGAGCCGGACCTGGACTCCGCCCACGGTCACGACGACAAGCCCGAGGCAGTCTCTCATGACACGTCCAACTTCCCACTATACATGCGAGTGTCGCACGTGCCCCTCGGTGTGCTGCCCAGACAGTCGGAGACCTCGTTCGACTCCGGCCCAGCTTTGGCTTCGGTAAGCCTGCAACCACAGTACACCTCCCACTCGTGTCATGACACTGGACCCTTCGCCTTCAAGTCCAGCCAGACGATCGTTAACTCGACAGAGACTCCACAACATTCGCCATCTCATCTGCCCTCGTTCCAGGCAGGCCACGCCGAGTGCTTCACGTGCAGGAAGCCGGTGATGTCCGATGAATCGCTCGTGATGTGTGCATGCCCTCAGTGTCCCCCCGGACAATTTCACAAGGTATGTGTTGGTCTCTCGTCGCGCAAAGACCCGACCAACTGGCGCTGTTGGCTATGCCGAACGCCGCCCCAACTTCTACCCTTGGCACAACCGTCCGTGACTGCCAACGAGCGACCGGATCGACTTCGAAGCTCGCCACCACTCCTCGACATCATCCCCACGTCCGCACCGCGACCTCTATCGCACAACGAGCCGCAGCCGCCCTTGGCTCAAGAACAAATCGACCTTGTAAACTGCATAGTCGGAGGCGCCAATGTCTTCTACACCGGCTCAGCAGGTACAGGCAAGTCGACCGTCCTCAGGTCCTTTGTCCAGGAGCTCAGAAGTATGGGCAAGCAAGTCGACATCGTGGCACCCACCGGCATTGCCGCGCTGAACGTCGGCGGCACTACCATGTTCGCGTACGGTGGCTTCACCCAGACTCGTGCAAGGAGCCGCTGGAGGATTTCCTCGGCAAGTCCTGGAGCAAGAGTGTGAGGAAGAGGCTGTTCCAGACGGATGTGCTGGTCATTGACGAGATTTCGATGGTGGAGCGAGACATGTTCACTCGCCTGGACCTCATGATGCGTGAGGTGCGACGGCATCCGCGGTATGATGTTCACGGGCAATCGCATTCACCCCGTAAAGGTAAGCTACCGTTCGGTGGAGCGCAGGTGGTCGTGACTGGCGATTTCTGCCAATTACCGCCTGTGAAACCGTTCAAGTACTGCCTCAAATGCGGCGGCGACGAGCTGCCTGGCCACAAGAGGCAGGAGGGGAAGCCGCTCATCTGTCCCAAGTGCAAGGCGATATATCTGGATGAAGAGAAGTGGGCATTCTGCAGCGAAGCGTGGAAGGCGTGCCAGTTCCGGTGCTTTGGGTTGAAGAAGATCCACCGACAGGAAGACGAAATCTTTGTGCGCATACTGGAGAAATGCAGATACGGACAGCCCCTGAGTATTGAAGACCGCGCGACCCTGCTGCAGCCGAAACCCGACCCAAAAGGCGCCGTCAAATTGCTCCCACGGAAGAAGGAAGTCCACGCGGAGAACGCACGCCACTTCGACGCCTTGCCGTATCGAGCGCGGACTTACGCATGCCAGGATGCCTTCATCTGGAACAACGAAGACGAGCCTGACCTGCCGAAGAAGTATAACAAGCGATTATACCCCGAACGATCCGATGGTCCACTCAAGGCGCTCGAAGATCACCGTTTTGAAGAGCAGGTACAGCTCAAGATCGGGCAGCTCGTCATCCTCGTCGTGAACCTGGACATCGAAGCCGGCCTCGTCAACGGCAGCCAAGGCGAGATCATCGGCTTCGAAGCCCACTCCAACGAGAAGGTCTTCCCGCCCAAAACCTCCTCCGATTCGCCTCGGAAACGCATTGGGACTGCCGTGGACGAACAGACAAAGTCCGACCGCGAGTACGTTCTCCGCAACCAACTCGACCGCTTCATCCGCCGCAACGCCGTGACGCAATGGCCCGTCGTGCGTTTCAACGACGGGCAAATCCAACCCATCTACGCTTTCTGCCAAACGAGCCTGCACGGCAGCGAGCCGCCCTATAGCTTTCTGTGCCGGACGCAGGTTCCTTTGCTCGCCGCGTGGGCCATCACCATACATAAGAGCCAGGGCATGACGCTGAGTCGGGTGGTGGTGAGTCTGGGTGGGGCGTTTGAGGCGGAGCAGGTGTATGTTGCGCTTTCGCGGGCGAGGGGGTTAGAGGGGCTGAAGGTGGTGGGGTTGGCGGAGGGGTTGGAAGGGAGGGGGATGAATGGGGAGGTTAGGGAGTTTTTGGGTGGCGTGGGGTTGTATGGGGGGGCTCGGGGCGTTAAGGGGGAGGATGGGGTGGTGGTTAGGGGGGAGGGTGGCGTCGCTATGAAGCTGGAGGATGGCGTGTCAGTCAAGCGGGAGGGTGGCGTGGCGATTAAGCGGGAGGATGGGGTGGCGGTGAAGCTGGAGGGTGGGGTGGCTTTCAAGCGGGAGGGTGGCGTCGCTGGGAAGCGGGAGGATGGCGTGGTGATCAAACGCGAGGATGGCGTTGAGACTGGGCCCGAGACGAATCTGGTTCCTACCGCGTCTGCGAAGAAAACGGCATCGAGGTCGAGGGTGAAGAGGGAGTTGTCGCCTGTGATGATCTGGGTCGCTGGCAGAGGCGCGGAGAGGTTCCGCGAGTGAGCTGGCAGGTGGAAGGAAAGAGGCCAGGCCGAGTCAAGAGGTTCCGCCAAGCCGCAAGGGCAGGGTGGATTTGGCAAGGCGCCCAAGTGGTCTGGACAACAGGCAGGAATGCCCAGGCTGACCGCACGTGCTTGGTGAGATTGGGCGCTGATCGGTCACAGGCTTCTTGCATCCTGTCTCGGAAGACGCTTGCATGCGAACGCTCCATACTTGCAACGCTTGTATACAGCTGTCCAGTGGTACAGACCCCAGAAATACTCCCAAATTGCCCTCTCATCGCCCCTCTCCGCCCAAGCCAGCTCCAACCCCCCTCCCACTCAAAACCTCGCCCGCACAGCTCCCCTCTCCAACTCTCCCACAATCCCACCCCCCGCCAACGTCCACCGCTCACTCACCAGCCCCTCCGTCACCGCCCCCCGCATCATCCCGCTCCGCGCATAATACTCCATCACGCTCCGCGCCTCCTCCTTGCTCAACCCCTCCATCTTCGTCACCCCGACGCCCGTCTGCATGACGTCCGCGACGTGCTGGTCCATCGCCTCGAAGGGGTTCCATTCGGGGAGCTTCGGGGCGAAGGAGTGGAGGTACTTGCGCAGGGAGTGGAGACTGGCGTTCTGGTCGTGGAAGCGGAGGACGAGGTATTGTAGGTTTTGGGCTTGCAGGGCGAGCGGTGGGGGGAAGGAAGCGGGAGTTAGGGCTTCCAGGTTTGTAAGGTCGATGTCCTGGATGGATTTCGCGGTTTTGGCTTGGTCGAGGAGGGCGTCGCGGATGGTGGTGAGGGCCTGGGCGTGCGTCTCGGCGTGTTTGCGGGCGAGGAAGTGGTCGAGGGTGGGTACTGCGGGCCGGGTGGAGGCGGATGTGGCGGCCATGACGATGCCGCCGTTGGGGAGGGGAGTTTTGCCGGAGAGGAGGGAGGCGTAGTCGCGGGCGATGGCGAGGTCGTGGGCGTGGATCGGTTTCATGTCGGTGTCGAGGTAGGCGGACATGCGCATGATGTGGTCGACGCCGTCCATGCCGACGAAGACTGGCGGACGCAGCTGGCCTTGCTTCTCCGGCTGCGAGGGCGCTGTCATCTCCGAGAGGAAGGCTTTCCAGATCGGGTAGGCAAGCTGTGGGTCTCTGGCGCCGAGCTCCACGAGTCTGGTGAGCGAGATGTTGGACTGCAAGGGTATGGGTAGCTTGTGTTGCTTGCTGAGCCGGAGATCGTTCAGGAGCCCACGGTTCGCTGCTGCAATGTTGCCGAGCACGCCAGCGATGTAATGCGGCTGCACGTAGATCGTCTCGCCTTCCGCCGTCTGTATTGGCTGATACGCGGTCTGCGCGTTGGTGATGGGGCGCGCCTCGGGAAAGTGCAGCACCACCCAGCCCTGCAGATAGGCCATGGCCATGCCTTGCAGTAGAAGCACACTCTTGCCGCTGCCTCGCTCGCCGAACACCACCCTCCTCGCAACACTGTTGTTCTCCTTGGCATTCTGCACCGCCTCACCCAACTCTATCATGTCCTTCCGCACCAGCGCCGCCGGCCGCTTGAACAGACTCCACCCCTGGCCCGGCTTGAACGCCTCCAACGCCCTCATCGCATCCACGGTGTCTTCCCCAAACCCCAGCACTCTCCCTTCCAGCTCTCTCAGCCTGCCAGTATCTTTCACATTCTCCGTCGTCAGGTTCTCCAGCCCGGGCACATCGAGCGCGTTCGTGTTGCTCAGCACGATCCGCTTCCGCAAGGCTTTCCGCTCACCCGGCGCGGGTGGCCGGCCAGTCTGGACGCGCTTGTTCTTCGTCAGCCGCAGCGTCTTACCGGGTTTGGCCTGTGATTTGCCCTGTGTTTTGCCGACGGAGGGTTTCTTCTTGGGGGGGTTGGCGGAGAGGGAGGGGGAGGTGGAGAAGGCGGCGCGGTGGGCGGTGGTGAGGGATGAGGAGGACTCGGGTGGGATGAGAGCGCGCTTGAAGCAGCGGAGGCAGACGGAGGACGACATGGTGGTGGGTAGGTAATGTGTGTACAGCGTCTAGATATGTAGCAGACGATGCGATGTACGGAGCATTGGATGCGGAGATCTCGGGGAAGCCAAGACTATCCCACAACTCCTCCAAGAGTATGCCCTTCACCCAGGGACATCCCCAGCTTGTGAGAAATGGTCCACCAATGTTCTAGTAGACGATTGCCCCTCGATGCGCTGCGTCGTAAGAGTACGCTCTTCTCAAGACAAGCCTGCTCTCGCCGTCACCCCGACCCCCCTAAGCCCTCCACAACCTCACACCTTTCCTCACACGCCTCAGCTTCGGTGACCGAACAGGCACCTTACCCACGCCGGCGAACCGCCCAAAATAGGCAAACTCTCGTCCCGCAGCTGCCTCGAGACCTGGCATACCACCGGTACCCGCGCACGACACTCTCCCACCTTCAATGGCTCGTCGGCCCCGACAGCGAAGCAATAGACCATATTCCGCAGCTCAGCCGGCAAGTCGAGGAAAGGATGGAAGGTGCGCGCTCGATCTGCGGCCTCGAGGAGAGCGATGAGGTGGTCAGAAGCAGTCGCGTTCGGACTGCATGGCGACGACGTCTGTCAGTACACCGCCCACTCTCTATGCCTTGGCACTCGCCTGGTAAGGTAGAGGTAAGGGTGAGAAGGTAAGGTGAGAAGACCAACAACCCAATCCCCCGTGCGTGAATATCCCTCAGCAGATGCCTCACGGGACGGCCATCGTAGACTACGGCTTGCGTGGCGTGCTTTTGCAGACGCAGGATGAGCTGCACTTTCGTGGCGGTGTTGGTTGCGATGTTGCGGGACTTGCCGAGGGCCTTGAGATCGGAGAGGATGAAGGTGGAGAGGAGGCTGTGCATTGCGGTGGTGCTGTGGATGCGAAAAGAGTGCGGTCTTGTAGCGTAATGTGAGTCTCCGGTATGTCTGTCGTAGGATGCTGGACGGACGATATAGAAAGGTGCATGTGATGTACTTTGCCGTCTCATTGTGATGCGTGCTATTGTCGTGACGGACCTCACTCTCGGTGGCTGGGGCGAGGAACAGACGTTTGTTCAGATTGCCGCATGTTCTCCAGGCTTGCTATATAAGATGACGGTGGGAGTACCATTGCGACGGCGTGTTAGGTTGGAAGCAGCATTGGCATGGCTACAGCTACAGGAAAAGTCACACCACGGCAGTTCAGGACGGACGCAATAATACAATGACGTGACGTGAACCGTCGAGACAGTACGTACATAAATTACTTGCCGTCTATGTACAATCACCCCCCTCCTCCACCTTCACCTCCCCTAACAGTCCAAGAAGAACGTCTTCATCGACCGCGGCTCCACCTGCGCCGTGAACTTGCCGCCCGAGATCGTGAACGTCTCATTCGTCTGCGTCACGTTGTGCGTGTTGTCCGTCAGGTACGCGACCACGTGCGTCACGTTCGTGCCGGCGAGGTTGATGTCGACGGTGTAGGTGTAGTGGGCGGCGTTGATGACGGGGATGGCGAGGGTGCCGTTGGTGTTCTCCCACGCCGTGACGTAGACCTCCATGACCGACGAGTCGGCCTCGAGACGCATGGCGCCCGGGCGGGCGAAGCGGAAGTAGCCCGCGAACGCCCACAGGCGGGCCGAGACCTGGTAGGTGGTGCCGTTAACTGCGACGAGGGAGGCGTCCGTGGGCTGGGTCCACGAGCACCACCAGTGCGACCAGCCGGCGACGTTGTTGCGGAAGGCGTTGTGCATGTAGATGGCCCACTGGAAGCCCTCGAAGTTCTGGCCCTGGACGTCCCAGGCGGAGACCCAGGTGGAGCCGCCGTCGCTCCATTCCGTCTCGAGCGTGGGCTGGCCGTGGAGGAGGTCGTCAAAGGGCTCCTTGATGTCGGACTGGTAGTTGTGGTACGTGTTGACGTCGAAAAGGTCGAGGCCGCCAGCACGGCCGAGCTCGTAGAGGAGGTCGCGCTGTTGGCGGGCGCCGGTGGAGTCGCAGCAGGACACCGAGAGGCTGGGGAAGGCCTTCTTGACCATGGGGTAGAGGACGGAGAGGAAGTCGTAGGCCTGGTAGCCGTCGGACAGCATGGCGGAGTAGGTGATGGGGTTGAAGTCGGGTCTGGAATAGCATCAGTAAACGGAGTATGTGGGTGGGTATAGGGTCATCTTACTCGTTGTACGCGCCCAGTAGAGACACGTTGATGCCACGCTGTTGGTACAGGCGGACGTATTCGATCAGGTAGTTCGCGTACTGCTCACGCCAGTCGTAGGTGCAGTTGCTGCGTCGCACACCACAGATGACACCGTTGCCGACACCGGTCTCGACGCCGGAAGTCTTGAAGCAGCCGGGCGCGGACCAGGCATCCGCGTACAGGTACAGGTCGGGGTTGTACTTGATGGCGTTCTGGGCGAGGGTCAACTGGCAGCTGTCGTTGTTGGCGGTGGGGAAGGTGTAGTTGGCGGCGCTGTTGGGGGTGGCCGGGCACACAGGGAGGATGGTGGTGCCGGCGGAGGACCCGATCAGGTTGCGGAGGATGGAGAGGGCGCCGATGTTCTCATCGAAGAGGGTCTCGACTACGGTCTGCTGGTCGGCGACCGAGAGGGAGTTGGTCGCGCAGGCCGCACCGAAAGCGCCGGAGCAGCCACCGCCCAGCATCTTCTGGTACTGCTTCGTGGCATCGACGTTGATGGTCGCCTGGAAGGTGAGGTTGTTGACGTTGGCGGCGCCGGCGTAGGAGGTCTGGGCGGAGACGGTGGTGGCGGCGGCACTCGCCAGGATCATGGAGGACTTCATCTTGACCTGGTGTCGGGGGAGAGGGAAGGTGAAGGTGGGAAGGAAAGGGTCGGAAACAGCAGCTGCTCACCTGCATATATAGTGCCTGGGCTGACAGGCATGATGCTGTCCACTTACCGTCGCGGGTGTTCTGGAAGAATTGCGTTGCGGCTCAAGAGGATCCAGGTACGAGGGGAACGAGTGGATAAAACGACTGCGGGGTCCCCGGGTGAATGAGTGAGGTCGTTGGCTACCCTTCATGGCTAAAGCGGTGGAGGCAGCATGGGCGTACCTGCATAATCAATAACAACCATGGGCTTGCGAGGATGCTCGTTGCCCAGATCGATATCCACGTGGCAATCCGGCTCGCCGGCGCGTCTTTGATATTGCTGGATGCAAAGCTGTCACCGAGCTGGGGGAAGTAGCTGGGACGAAGAGATTTTACACTGCCCTCGCAATGTCTGGTCTGCTGTCAAGGGCGTCAGCTGGACCCGACAGCAGGCTTTTCGTCCTCCTCCCTCGTCCCGGGAGGCCAGCATACCATGGCCGGGAAGAAGTTGACCTCGCCAGCCCATTCACACCTCACCTTCTCCACCTCCTCGAAGCCACACTTCTCATACACATGCCGCCCTTCCTCCGTCGCCTCCAGATACGCCATGATGCCTAGCTCTCTGCATTTACGCACCCCCCACTGCACACACATCGTCGCCGCGCCTCGCCTCCGCCACGCCGGGTCTACACACATGTACACCAAGATCGCGCACTTGCGTCCATGTAGCCACTTCTTCCGTGTGTCGATTGTCGGCCGGAAGCATGCCTGCACCCTCTCCCGCTGCCCGCCTTCTTCTGGCACCCAGGAGCCCGATATGAGGGCGCTCGCTCGCTCATAGTGCTCGGGCGTCGGTGGGTCGGCGTAGATGAACCACTCCGTGAAACCGACGATGGTCTGCTTGCCGGTCGTGGGGTCGGTGTGCACGCACTTGATGGCGCAGGGGATATCGGTGTCTTCGGCGTGCTCGCGCCAGGCTTGCAGATGTCGCTTGGTTGATGCTTTCCGGCCTGCGGGCGTGTCGACGTTGCCGAGGGCTTGTTCGACGGGCATGTGGCTGAAGGAGGCCAGGAGGATGGTCGTGATCTCGGCCATGTCCTCCTCGCGAGCGGCCTCGATCGAGAGATTATTGGGCATGGTGGGGTATGAGGGGTACGTAGGCTGTGGAGGGGAGGTTGAAGGAATCGGATTCGTGCCTACCGTGACCCGCTCTTCTACTGCGCACTCGCCAGGTGTGCGTCCGCGAAAACCTGGTATGTTTGGTATACAGACAGCTCTTGTCCCGCTCCTTCTTGGATGACCGTATCTGCTGTGTTGTTGGCAGGAGCGGTCGCCCGAACGAGGAAGCCGCGCCCCTCATGTGGAGGCGTGATACACTGCAATGCTCTCGCGGTGATGATACCAGTACTGGCCTCCAATCTACGGACAATGAGCCAAGGTGAGCCAGCCTCCGACCCCGGAGCTGAATACTTGCGATGTTGCGATCTCGGCCAAGAAATCCCTCGAGCGACTCCAACTACCTTCGGACATAAGCCTCATCCTGCTGCACCTTGACAGAGACCCTCGCAAGCATAGTATGCCGCCAGCCAGACGTCCATGTAGATGCAATACAGTGGCGCGGTAAAGGGAAGTACAGCTGCGCCTCGCACCTCACCGTCTCCAACAACTACACCTTCCTTCCATACTCTCCCGCCCCTGTCTCCAAACCAAGTAAAACGTCCCCCAACACCCTCACCACCAAGCCATCATGGCCCATAACCCCTACGCCCCCGGCTACGCCCCTCCCCAAGTCGCCCACCACGAATGGCGCACGGCCGAAAACAGCGCCGCCTACCTCCTCCCCTCCCTCCGCACCATGGCAGCTTCCACCCCCCACCTCAAACTCCTAGACGTCGGCGCGGGCTCAGGAACCATCTCCGCCTCCCTCGCAGCATATATCCCCCTCGGCACGGTGACAGCCACGGACATCTCGTCCGACATCCTCACGCGCGCGGCGGAACACGCTAAGAAAGTGGGCGTGACGAATATCACCTTCCAGGCGGCGGATATCTACGCGTTACCCTTTGAGGACGAGACCTTCGATATCGTGCACGCGTCTATGGTGCTCAGTCACCTCGATGACCCTGTGCAAGCTTATAGGGAAATGCTACGTGTGACAAAGTCCAAGGGAGGGCTGGTGGCGAACCGGGAGAGCGATCTGAGAATGTGGTCGTACTACCCTGAACTCCCCGGCATCAAGCAGTTCCACGAGATCCTGCTCGCCACCATGAAGGCCGGGGGCGGGAATGTGGACGCGGGCGCGCGGCTGGTGGCGTGGGCGATGCAGGCGGGGGCGAGGAGGGAGCGGATCGAGGCCGGGATGGGGACGTGGATGTATAGTACGGTGGAGGAGAGGGCGATGTGGGGTGAGTACCTTCCTACCTTCTCAGCTGTCTGTTGCGTGACGAGTCTCCTCCCAACAGTGACTCTTCTGCAGGCGGCACAATAGCGGAGCGTATCCGCAACGGCGGGATGCGGGAGAAAGCTTTGGAGATGGGCATCGCTACAGAAGCGGATCTGGAAGCCATGGCGCAGGCCTGGGCCGAGTGGCAAGCGGCGGAGGATGCCTGTCATGGCATGATGCATGGCGAGATCCTGATCTGGAAGTGACGTGGGGCCATGAAGAGTAAGCAGCCTCTTTCAACGAGCCTTTGATACATGACGAAAGCACGCTAAGGTAAAAGGATTTCTGTACATGCCAATGCGCCACCTCACCGCCGTCGTCGCCCCCACCTCACTCTCGCCCTCACTTCCGGAAAGCCGAGCCGACCGTCACGTTGTCCGGCCTGTTGGGGCCCGTGGTGGGCGGGTCGTATAGCAGCCTGCGCGTCTTGACGTTGACCCATTTGTACCTGCGATTGTCTGTCAGTCATGCGTTCCATCTCAATCCTCACGTACGGCGGTACACACCTCTTGATCCAGATGGACAGCGCGAACAGCACACCGCCCACAGCCATCACCTTCCAGCCCATGCGCTTGCGGTCGTCCATCTCCGGCTCCGCAGACCAGTTGAGGAACTCGACGGCATCCTTCGCCATCTGCGAGGTCGTCGCCGGCGTGCCGTCCTCGTAATCGACCAGGCCATCGTAGAGCACACGAGACATGGCGATGCCGGTGCCGGGGAAGTACGGGTTGAAGTTCAGCCCGCTCGCCACGACCGCGCCTGCGGGCGGCTCCTCCGGGTAGCCCGTCAGGAGCGAGAAGATGTAGTTGCAGCCGCCGTGCCGAGCCTTGACCATCAAGCTGAGATCCGGCGGCAGGGCGCCATTGTTCGCGGCGCGCGCCGCCTCGTCGTTCTTGTACGGGTTGGGGATGTAGTCCGACAGCTTGCCGGGACGCTTCTCGATCTCGCCCTCGTCGTTCGGCTCGGTGTCGTACTCGTTCTCCTCCGCAAGCCCCTTGGCTTCATCCACGGTCATCATGTTGCCGACAAGCGTGCGGTAGGGGATCCGGCTGAGGGAGTGGCAGGAGGAGCAGACTTCACGGTAGACTTGGAAGCCGCGGCGGAGCGTGCCGTGGTCGAAGGTCTTGTAGAGCTTCTCGTGCTCCCATGGGTACTTGGGCGGGTGGAGGCTGTGTAGGGTGTGGTGTTAGCGAGCTGCTCCCGTTCTTCCCTTCTCCCGAGGCTTCGTTGCGTGGATGGTAATGTACTCACCCTTCTTCCTGCGGCGTCATGGCGTACGCTGGCCGGCCGAATTGGTAGTAATACCACGATACCGAGCCAATGGCGAATGCGGTCGAGGAGCCAAGGAGTGCGGTGTCTTTCCAAGAGCCGGCGGATTCGGAGGAGCTCTGCGAGGAGGCATTGCGCTGTGGCACGCCAACCGTCAGCTCTGATATCTCTCACAATGCTTCGCTCTCATCATGACACCACATGGCCAACACTGCAAGCCATCTCGGAGGCCGCAAGGCCGGTCGGTAGGTGGTAGACCTGGACGTACCTGTGCAGTCCTCGTCGCACCACTCTTCGCGGCGCCCAGAGCGCGTGTCGCCCGGAGGCTGGACCTGGCCAACATGTTCGAGTCAAGCGTGCCTCAGCCCTTGAGGTAGCTTAGTGTCGAGGGGAGAGTCGTGACGTGCGCGGTATCGTGGTGAGTGCGCACCTCCGTGGTGGTGATGGAGGTACGGGATGGAAATGTGGAAGGGAAAGCGGCTGACTCCTGACATTGCTATTGGTCGAAGGGTGATCGGAGACTGCAGCCTTAGGCATACATCTCAAAGACGTATTCGAGTGAGACTACCGGCATTGGCGACGGCGGTGTTGTGTGATGCGGGGGTTATCAGAGTATGGATTACCGTATACAGGGAAACAAACTATGACACAGTATTGGTTGGGCGCCCAACCCGGGCACCAGCGTATCGAAGTGAGCCCCAGCCATATCCGTCCTCCCATGAGAGCCCACCGCCGCCGTATGAGACCCAGTCAGGCAACGACAGCCATCATTCAAGCGCTGCTCGCTCATGCTGAGCTTCAGTATCCCGCCGAGAAGGTGTAAGGTCCGCCAGTCAGTCTGATGAGTCCCCGTCGACAGATGAAAACCCCGTTGCGCCGAGAACAACCCGGCAATCTACGCTCAAAGTGGCGCAGCATAGAACAAGCCGCTCTGTGCTGCTGCTTGCCCAGAATAGTCCCCATCAGTCACCCAAGAAGGTACAACCATGTCAATCCAAGGAAGTCTCCATCCTTCACAACATCTAGGCGATGCGATGCTTCCAGTCTCACTCAGGGGGCAACTTCCCCTTGCGCTCTCTCAGCTCCCGCAAGAGCAGCAGCCGCCTGTGCGCGCTTCCTCTCCCGCCTCCGCTTCTTCTGCTCGCGACGGCGAAGCAAATACTGCTCCGACCTCTCAGCCCTGGCGGCCGCGACTGCGGCGGGAGCGTCGGCCACGTCGGTCTGTTCGTCACTGTCAGCGTCGCTCCCCTCTTTCTGACAAGGACTGCCATTCTGGTGCTTACTGAGCACCGGTGGCTGTGGGGGTGGTGGTGGCGGCGGTGGTTCCTGGGGTTCTTCGCTGGCAGTGTCGTTTTGCTCGTCGTCGTCCTCATCGTCATCGATGATGCGCCCCGAGTCGCTGATCTCATCAAGGATGCGTCCCGGTATCTCCAGGTCCACCTGCCTCCGCCCGACGATCGCGCCTCCGCGCCCGAGATCGAACAGCATCGGGTCCGTGTCCCAGTCGTCTTGATCATCGCCACTCCTCTCCTCTCCCGAGAGCTGCGCCAAGATCCTGTCACCCACGCCCTCGCCGTCGCTCGAATCGGCGTCGTCGACTACGCCAGCATCCTCGCTGGACTGAGCGTCGGTCATACCGGTGTGCCAGTGCTCGACATCCAAGTCTGAGTCCGAGTCGTCGGAGAGGACAATCCTTGGTATGATGGGCACAAGCTTGCCGAGGACGGTGGGCTTCTCCGGGTCGTGCATGGGAGTATCATGGATGACAGCATCCTCCGCGGCAGTCTCGTCGACGACCATCTCCTCCGCGGCAGGCTTCTCGACAGCCATCTCCTCCTCAGCGGTCTCAGCGACGACGGCAGTCTGGTCGGCAGCATTCTCATCAACGGCATTCTCGTCGACGGTAGTCTGGACTCCAATCCCAGGCCCTGGGGCAACAGCTGTCGAAGGTGGCGGGACGACACGGCTCGAAACAATGGAGCCTCCTCCGGGTGACGTGCCACGGTCGACTGATGCACCGCTTTTGCCCCGTCCTTCGTCTGCGGCTCGCTCTCCCGCGGCAGGCACCGAGCCGAAACTTCCCTCCGCCGGCACCGAAGCAGCAGCATCATCTGCCTCCGCCAGCCCAAGCCCGCCCGCCATGACCATTTCGTCCTCGCCGTGCGCCGATCTCCTCATCAGGACTCGTCGTCGCGTGCTATCCCTGACCAACCCTTCGACGTTGGCCATGACCCGAGCCGTCTCCACAATATCATCGTCAGCCGTTGCGGGTTGATCAGCAGGAGCAGGGTCTTCAGTGGCATTGGGCGCCGCATCCGCTTCAGATTGTGCAGGAGCAACACTCGCGCCGGTGGCAGCAGCGGCGCTGGTGTGGACCGTGGCGAAACGGAGACGGCGAGAGTGCTTGGAGAGCCTGGCAGCCGCGGCAGCATCGAAATTGCAGGGGGCGAGGAGGTGGGGCTTGTTCTTGACAAGCCATTGCTTGCAGTTTCTCACCGCGCTGTCCGTCTTCTCCAGGTTGTAATGCGCCGCGATGTTGGCCGCGGATAATCCAGCTTGGAAGCCTTCTGCCACGAGCTTCCTCTCCGCCATCGTCCATCTGACAGCCGCGCAACTCTTCGCCCGGGCTACCTCGGTGGGATCAAGGGGCGAGCTGCGCTGGGGCTGGGAGGTGGGCTGGGGCTGAGAGGTACGCTGGGGTTGAGAGCTGAGTTCGAGCTCGGGGGTGGGTTGGAGCTGGGAAACGCGCGCGGCCTGGTTGGTGCGCTGAAGCTGGGCGGTGCGCTGGGGCTGTGAGGTGACGTGAAGCTGGGAGCTACGCTGAGGTTGAGAGCTGCGCTGGGGATGGGATGGGCGCTGGGGCTGGGATGTGAGCTGCTGCTGGGAGCTACGTCGCTCCTGTGAGCTTCGGAATATTGGCGCGAGGTTGTTGGATTGCTGAAGTGAGCCTCGAGCGCCGGATTGCTCAGCGGCGGGAATCTGGATGTCGCGTACCATCACCTCCTCCTCCTCCAATTCCGCGGCAACCTCGGCGTTCGATGGAGCAAACTCGGAGTGCAGGAACAGGTCATGATCGGACTCGGGGTCAGACTGTGTTTGGGAAGGACCTGCAACGGCCGGAGCGCGCAAAGGCCGCCGGGCCGCCGGGTCAGACTGGCCAGTAGGGCGCGGTCGCTGAGCGGAGGTCGGTGGGTCCTGGGTCTTTTGAGGGCTCGGTGGTGTTGGCTCTTGGGTGCGCGGTCGCTTCGGTCGGTGAGCTTGATCAGAGTGAAGGCTGTCGGACGCACGCTTCTTCGAGGTCGCAGGATTGGGTTCCAGTCGCATTGGGGTCACCCACATGATACGCTCAGCGTTCGGGCCGTCTAGCGGGTATAGGTCGCGCATCGTCAAGGAGGACGCCATCACGGCATCGATGTCGTTCCGTGCATTTCCCAGCTCCAGACAAGACGACTTCATGTTGAATAGCTCCTTTAGCCGCTCCATGGCCTTCCTCAGTATCCCTCCGACAGTGTCGTCGGGTGTAGGAGTGACGACAAAGCGCTGTCGGGGCTGGACCGGCATGCAGTCGCCGGCGTGGGTGCAGGCGTCGCCATCGTGTTCGCGGATCGACCGCAGCTCGATGGTGAGCTGCATGGTGGTAGGGAGGTCCGGTCTGGGTCGTTCACTTGGTGGGCGACGCGCCGGCCGTCTCGACAGCCTCCTGCAGCTGACACGCTGTGGTGCGCGCGGCGAAGGCGGTGAAGGTGAGGGATGGGTGGGTAGTGGAGGTGAGGAGGGTGAGGTGAGGCGAGGTGACCTGGAGTGAGTGGGTGAAGGTGAGGAGCGAACTGAAGGTGAAGGTGGAGGAGGTTGGAGCTTGAGCTCGACGCGAACCTTTCGTGTGCACGTGGTTAAGGGTCCGTTCTCTCGCGTTTCTGCCAAGACGACGCTAGGACGGAAGGGGACCAGCTCCGCCGTTGCCGCCTGCTGTTCAACATCGTCTCGAGATACAACATGAACTTTTCTACGTACACCATCATGCCTTGCAATACCAGTGGGCACTGAGCTTGTTACTTCTCCAATGCCCAAGACACTTGTGCCGGGGCTGGGCGGACTCTGTACGGCGAGTCGTCTCCAAAATGACCAACGACGGGACTTTCAGGCAGCTTCGTAAGATTCGACGGACCGGACTACGACACATGGATTGCGCACGATTTGGACTGGACGATCCAGATACTCTGGATACAGAGCGTTTAAAGGAGCACGCACCGTCCTACAGAATTACCGCCTGGCTAAGGCTGCCGCATTGACGGGAGAAGACTCAAGGCCGGGCAGATTATCTCTCTCCCATTGCCAAGCGACGCCTGCTACGAACCACGATATGGGTGAGCGTGACAAAAGCTGGTGTCCGTATCATGCTGCTAGTACGGACCTCTCGCCGACTTCAGGACTGTTTACCGTACACAGCAACTGACAGCGTGCTGCCGATCTATGGAAGCAGCCCTACGCTACGAGTGTCATCACACAGTAGCTGCTGCGGCTGACAGACGGAGAGTACGACGAGCGGGCTACCGTGAAGGAGCGAGCAGCCATGATTTCGAGATTGCCACCTCAGGTTTAAAGATTGCATTCAGTATCGAGAGCAGGACGCCCAGAGCTCAGCCCGCTGAAGCGACATTGCTACTACTCCTCCGTACCATCGCTCATTTCCTCCCATGACTGATGCTGTCCTCGACTAGCTACCTAGCCCCCGCCTAGCCTCGGCTCGCCAAATCACTCCAGCAAGCCACGCAGTCATTTCGAGATCGCATCAGGTCCGATTCCTCGGCGTCGGTCCCCTCGGCCTCGCGGGATTATTCTTGACCGCCTCTTTGCCTGCTTTACAAAATTCGCACTCCGTTCCGGCACTCACCGGCGCTGGCCCGATGACCACGCCCGTGCAGCCGCCGTTGGCTCGATAGCAGTACGGTATGGTCGTTCTGGACGCGTGGCCGCACCTGTAGTTGATTTTGAAGCCTGTGCACATTGTGCTGTAGGTGTTGTCAGCAGTGGCTCGGGAGCGACGGGTGGGTGGACTCACAATAGCTTCTGGATTAATTGACGGGACTGGCTGATGGAGTTTGGCTTTGTCGCTTGTTGGAGGTGGTACTTCTGCTGGTGGAGGCTACGCGGTGGATGGCTGTGTAGTGGTGCAGGACTGTCTCGATCCTTGGGTTGCTGATTGGGTGGGTATTGGTAGGAGGTGGTCGTGGTGTGGTTGTTGAGAAGCCTTGCTCGACAGGGCCGCCAGTTTATGCCCCTCGCAGCGACCGGGAGCCAACAGTGAAGCCATCGCTACTGGGTGCACGCGGTATTGCGCCCAGCGTTGACTGTGTCTCGGGAAGCCGTACTGAGGTGCCACGAAGAGCTCGAATGGCTCGGGGACACTGATCGAGTCGCCACGCCATGCTATACCCAGCCGCATGGACTCCTCGTCTATTGCGTACGTTACATGGCATTCACCACTGCCTTCACTCGATTCAACGCTTCACCACCGCTCGCTCGCCCGCAAAGGAAGGACTTCAGTCGTGGCGACGTACTCCCCGCCCCAAGCCCGCCACTTCTTACCACAGCCTTGAGCAGCATGACGACTCGAAGTTCGTTCCATTGATCGCGGACCCGCTCCACGATAGCGGTCTTACCCTCATGCCGGCAGTAGCTCCGTCGTAGGTGAGCTCAAAGTGATTCGCTCCCCCGAGGCGTGCCGTTTATGTACGTGCGGCGGCTCCTCACGAGAAACCCCCATCTTGTACTGAACACCCATCAGTATGGTAGCTCGCGTTCGATCGACGCCCATCGAGCCCAATGGTGAAGCGTATTGAGCGAGAGGCCGCGCAATCTGGAGGATGAGCTTTATCGCGGTACAAGATCGAACCTTGTGGAAGTGAGGTGAAGATGTCCATTCACACGCTTGAGAATGCCTATACACAAGATGTTCAACCTGCGCACCCCTCGCCTCCCTTCACAATCTCAACACCTGAAGCTCCCTGCCTCACTTACTTGCGCACACCCCCACGAACATACCCTCCGCAAAAACGGCAGCACGCTCTCCCCACTCAACTCCTGCTGCGACGGGAAGCCATGGAACCAGTACTCCACCCACTCCGCCCGCGCGACGATGAAGTGCATACTACAAGTCGAGCAATTCTCGTTCCCGTGATTTGCGGCGGTGTTGGTCGCGGCGGCGTGGATAGCGGTGGCGAGGGGAGGGGAGAAGCCGTAGACGGTCGCTGTGGTGGTGGGGGAGGCGTGCAGGAAGTCCGTGAGGTTGTGGGTGCCTTGTAGGGAGCGGAGGGCGAGCTCGAAGAGGGAGGGGGTGCGGTTGGGGGTGGAGGGAGAGGTGGGAGCATGAGCCGTGGGGTCCATGGTGGCTGGCCAGTTGTCGGTGTCCGGTGGGAAGCCGTGGGTGCGGCGTAGGGGTGTCCCGTCTACGCCGAAGTATCGTATGGATGATGAGGCCAGGTAGATCAGCTCCTCGCGGCAGAGCTTCAGCTCCGTTCCTGCTCGCGAGGCGTCTTGCAGGTACTGGATCCTCAGCATTCTGCCGAGCTTGAGTCTCAGCTCGAGCTCTCCGCGGAGATTCAAGCAACCTTCCTCGCGGTATCTGACGCGCATCTTCTCCACCGTCTCCCTCGTGTCTGCGAACCTGCTCAAGTCTTCACTTCCCGCGGGCGTGTAGTTCGGTCTCGGCAATGGCGATGGGCCGCTCAGATCGGTGGGCTGGAGCAAAGGGTTGGGTCGGGCGGTGATCTGGCGGTGGTCGCCTTTGCAGTGTATGAGGTCTAGAAGCTCCCACGGTAAATACCGGATGCCGTTGCCGGCGATATTGAACTCGGTCAGCCGGGTCAGGCGTGCGATGGCGGCTGGGAGGTGGGTGAGGTGGTTGCTGCGGAGACTCAGGCAGGTGAGGTTGCTTAGGTTGAACAGCTCAGCCGGTAATGATGTGAGCTGGTTGGTGGATAGGATGAGGGTGATGGAGGGGGTCAACGGGCTGAATTCGTCCTCGGAGGGAGGGTGGGTGAAGGTGGTGAAGGAGGATTTGATGAGCTGATGTAGCGGACGGAGGGTAGCTTCGGAGAGGTGGTTCAGCGCCAGACTGGACAGGTCGATAGCTTCTTTACCGCTGTCGAGGCACATTTGGATGATGCGAGCCGCGTATGCCTCTGCGTCCAGTACCGCCTGCACGGGTGCGTTCTCCTCCACCACGTCGTCCTCCACCGCCAGCTCTTGCAATCGCTGCTGGCTGGACAGGATGCTGTCGACACTCCCCTCGCTCGCATCGCTGCCCATGAACACGCCACTGTCCGCGTTCCTCAGGCTCTCCTTCTTCGCCATTCTGCGGCGGAAATCGTGTGCGCTCCGCTTCCCCACCTCCCACCACCTGCCTCGCACCAGCTTCTTCCGCCGCGGCCTCTCCGCATCCTGAACCTCGTCGTCCTCGGTAGTGTCGGAGAAGAGGGGGTCGCTACTCAGGCTGTCGTAGTCGGAGTGCTGCCGTTTCCGGTGGTACGAGTCGGTGGGTAGAGAGAGGAGGCTTGGGGCAGACGGGAGATCCGAGTCATCGTCGTCGGCTAACAATGGGGGCGAGGAGGGCAGAGCCATCACGAGCGAGCGGTGGAAATGCTGCTCGGATGCTCGCCTGATGATTGGGAGAGAGAGTTGCGTGAGAGAGCGCGTCGAGGAGGTCAACAATGACGCCAGATCGGCTTCGGCTTGACCTCGGCCCGGGCTCTCAAAACCTGAGGCATTCCGGATTCTCTCCTCAGGCCGCCACTTACTCTTCTCTTCTTTTCTCACACATCCACCGTCAAACAACCATTCTCCATCCACCGCAGCAATGCAACGTCGACTGTCGAATGGAGCGAATGAAGCGCGCTCGCCTGTCGACTCCAAGCTTTGTCCTCTTCCAGGATTCAGTGCGCAGACAGCTGCACAGCCTCCTCCTCGAGCCCTTGCTGCACGGCGGAAGCAGACCCCCGTCGTCGCCAAACGCTGAGACAGCTGAGTATTATGACTCGCGCCAGCACCCGCGTATCATACATGTCACGCTCAAGCACGCGGATTGGAGAGCAAAGGCAAGCGAATTCCGTCCTCTCCATTCACGTCCTGCTTCGTGCTCCGCCCCAGCGCTCCTTCCCCACTTCCCTCTTCCGCATTCGGCAAGGGTTGCGCTCTGCTATCACCCTTCAAGCTATTGAAAAGCTCTGCTCGCCGCGAGGAGATATTCACATCCTCACTACCAACTCCCTCCTACCAAGCACACATCCGTCCCCGCTTTCCTACCCCCTCACCCTGATCCCAATCAGCAGCAATGTCCGGCAACAGGAGCGGCGGCTTGGTCGGCCTGGTCACCCAAGGCGTCGGTGTGGCAGCGGAATACCGCGAGCACCGCAAGCAGAAAAAGCAGCAGAGACTGTCACGGGAAAACTCCCGCCAGGATGAGCAGGCTTCCCACTCTGGGCCTTCCACCTTGCCACAATCACAGTCTCCCCGCGGTTCGGATCGCTCTTTAGATGCCTACACGGCGCCTGCCGAGCTGCCGGGCAACAGCGGTCACCGAGTCCTCGCTTCTGGTGGCCCCGCCCGCGATGACAAGAAGGGCGCTCTATTTCAGTACCATGAAGATGATGAGAAGAGTGACGACTCACTGTCTGTCGAAGACGACGAAGAGGACTGGGAGCTGGATGAGATGCTGCCTTCATACGAGGAAAGCGAAACAAAATACCGCACTGCCGATAAGCTGGCCCGGGACGTCATGCTCACTAGCAGAGCCGCTCCGGACGTCCCAAGGGTCCGCCATGCCCTGCCTCTGCCGGTGATCATCCCGCAGCGACGCCCGCGCAAGAAGGCTCGTGGATTCGTTCGCGCTTATGCTCCCGTGCTGGCCGACTCCGGTATCGATCAAGCCACCTTCCTCAGCTTTCTCGACAACTTCTACAAGTCGTCGCAGGCCTCGCCCGTTTTCACCGTGATCGCGGTATCGGCCGCCATTGCTGGGCTGGCGCCTTCCGTGATAGCCATGGCCGTCACTACGGCTGTCCAGGTCGCTGCTCGAGTCGGCGCCGAGGCACAAGGTCGGCAGCGGACCAACAACTTCCTCGACAAGATGAACGATGACCTTTTCAAGCCTGCTGGCCTGTACGCTTTCATCATGAAGTACAAGGGTGATGATGATGCCAATCCATTCAGCAACGCCTTCGGTTTTCGCGGCGAGAAGATTGACATGTCGACGAACCAGATTATCGCGAAGTATGCCGGAACGCTCTCAGAGCAAGGCACCGGCGGCCGCGGCATGGGCGAGAGGATGAGGGATCTCCGTGTCGCTTCGGGGACCACGCGAGGTAGCATGCGCATGCCCGAAGCCGCGCCCCTCATCTTCCCCGACATTGACAACGCGGTCGCCCGAGACGGCGCCGAAGAGACCTTCAAGGACAAAGCCAAGGACGCCAAGTTCTTCCTCGCCGACTACCTCGATCGCCGGGCACAGGCGCAGTACGCGCGAGACGATCCGCGGTCCAACCTCGCCCTGCCCGAAGAACAGCGCAGCTTCAGGTCGAGACTCGCGGACCCGAATCACCCCATGTACCAGGGCAGAGCGGGTCTCATGAGTCTCGCAACGGGTGGGAGAGGAGCGCCCGAGCTGGGAAACCGTGGGGCTGACAGACGGTACCGCAGGGACGAGAGAAGGGTGCTGAAATATGAGCAGCGAATGGACGATGGGCGGCAGCTCAGTCGGAGGAAGCAGGGGCGGTGCGAGCACTTTCTCGCGGAGCAGGACCGGTTGTATGGGAATGGTCGGGCGGTGGGCTTGGGCGCGCTGGGGCAGTTACGGAGTGGGAGGCGGCAGGGTGGACCGGGCGGGCTGATCGGGGGTTTGATTGGGGCGGCGGTGAATGCGGCGACGGATCGGGGTGGAGGTGGTTCGTCGGCGACGTATGGACAGTCGGTTTCCTCTAATGCTCGCGAGTCAAGGGGCAGGGGGTTCGAGGATGCGTACGACGACCGCTACGAGCGGGAAGATTACTACGATGACCCATCTCGCCGGGTTTCGAACAACGGCGGTGGTGCAGCGGCCGCCGCTTACCAGAAGTTCAGTCGGCGTGGACAGCGTGGCGGAGGGGAAAGACAAGGCGCAATCGGCGCGGTGAAGAGGCTGATGAGCCAGGATGTGCTGTATTTGATGGTTGTCAATATGCCGAGTGAGGCCGAGATGGCGGAGGCGAGGGAGGAGATGGAGAGGATGAAGGGGTGGTAGTAGTTCGTACAGCCTCGCATAGGTCAAGCCTTTTCGAGCAAGTACCCGCGGGCGGCGTTTGCAATGTCGCACGACAAACAGTCGGCGTGCCCGAGGCTTTACCGGCACACCACCTCTCGGCGTGGTCTGTCTTCTTCTCCTTCTCCTTCTCTTCTAAGAGTGCAAGTCCCTGAGATACAGCAAGGGGCCCGATTTGCCACAGGCCGGATCACAGCCAGTACAAACCCCTCAGCTTACTGCTTCGAGTCGATCGTTGACTCTGCAAGACTTCTGGCACGGTTCACCGCTGGTACGTCAACGACATCGCGCACACAGAGGACGGCGTAAACGAAATCGCAGCACGAGGTAGGGTAGCCAACATAACGTTGCCTACGGGACCCTGGCTGACAATCCGTCCAGATAGTCCTCCGGCATGGACGAATGTGCGACTTGCCGAAAGACTGCCAACACCACCACGGCCCTCCGCCGCTGCGCCAACTGCCAGGATCTCACATATTGCTCCCGGGCCTGCCAACGTGTGGAATGGAAGGAGCACAAGCTCGTTTGCGGGTTCACAGGCTTGAACATCGGTCGTGTCGATGCGCCCATTCCACCCCCCGCCACTGCACCTACGAGTGAGAGCACTGGGTCCCCTCGTCCCAACTAGAAACCAAAGATCACATTACTGTCCCTCGCGAAGCAGCCCTGGTCCGACGAGATGTACGCCACCCTCCTCACAAGCCTCAAAGCCAAGGCAGACGTGGTCGAACTCTCCGACCGCGACCAAGCCTACAACCTATTCACCCTCGCCGCAGATAACAACCCGGACATCGTCCTCGCCACCAACGCCGCCCTGACCGACAGCAAATTCACCAGCGTCCGGCGCAAAGCCTGCGAGTACGTCCGCAGCCACGGTGGGACGCTGATCTTCATGGGCATCTTCTCCAGCTTCGCCCGTCCTCTAGCCATCAGGGTCCTCTTCCACGCTTTTGGCTTGCCGGGGGAGAGCGGCGATTACCACCGCACGACCTTCGAGGTCAATCCCGCTGCGACGCATGTGGACACCCGCACATTGGTGATTGTCTATAGCCAGAAGGCTCTCCATCTCGCGAATGTCGAGCAAGGGGATGCCATCTACCTGCCCTCCTCGGCGTCGCGGACGCGGTCGATGGTTTTCGCGCCGCGGGCGGTGGATCTGGCGCAGACGCCGGCGGTCTTGGGGGCTTGCGGAAGGGTCAAGGTGGGGTATCTGGGGGATGTGAAATGCGGAGGCGGCGACGGACGGGGTTGTGCTGGCTATGTGTGGCGTTGCGTGCTGCATTATCATTGCGTCGGAGCGATGAGGGCCGCTCGTGGGATACTAGAGCTGTGGGTTTGGGCTGACAGAGGTAGCGCTACCGACTTCCACGGGGACAGTCAGTGGAAGGATGTACGGAGGAGCGGCATGCTGTAACTATTTGCCGGGCCTGGCGAGTTGTAACCTGCTGCGACGAGGCGCGTCCTGCCGCTGTTGAGTAAGAGAACGGGTAGGTTATCCTCGCATTGGTGCCGGGGATGTTCACCTGCCTGTAGGAGACGAGGAAGAGAGAATCCGACCTCACTTTGCGGCGAAGACCCGGAATTGGCTGCCCATATGATTCGTATACCCTCACAATGGTGCGGTCATAAGGCTGCAAAAGGTACCCTCACCTTCCTACCTTACCTTGAGCAACGCACAAGCGGCGACTGTCGACAATCGTCACATCATCGACGCCACGACTGGATGCAAAAGCAAAAACATACAGCAGCGGGGATTCCACTGTCGTCACCGACCAGAGTACCAATCCGCCGATTCGCAGCTTAAGTATAGGAGAGCGGACAGGATCCTCTGTTTCCTGCGATCTTTGGCCGTACGTACTATAGTAGTGAAACAACGCTCTCTATATACCAAACGTTTTAGGGGACGGGGCACTAACCGAACAGTGTACGGAGCTCCGAACCAGAAGTCATTAGGTGGTCTGCTACTTAGGAGCTCGCCAAGCTTTGTGCATTATCCCAACGAGCAGGCTACTAAGACGTTAAGGTGTTGTGCGGAAACTTCCGCAGCACGCAATTAGCGAAGGAAGCGCCACAATTTGATGGAAGTCAGTTAGACTATGCCCAAAGTCATTTAGTTAATGCCACTAACGAGCAGTGGTACTGCTATTTAGCTGCGCCCAAAGACTTCTGGTTCGTAGCTCGGTGGTGGGTGCCGATCTCCGCGACGCCGCACCAACAGCAGCGCCCGTACAAGTCGATCTGGTCCTACCCAGGTGCAGTCCTCCGGGGAGACCGTAGAGACCTACACGAGACGGATTGTAGAAAGCGGTAGCGAAGAGCCAGCGCGTGGCGATGAGGTACTCGTACTGGTGGTATGTGCAATATATCCGTTCACGCACCCGTCCGTTAACGCCACCCCGCAATATAAGATCCCCGCCGCCTTCTCCGTGCCTGCACTATTCTACCTGCGGCCCTGCCGACACATTGCCCCCATTCCGGCTCCGCATAAAGGGAGAAGGGTCAATGATCTTGAAGTTCATGTTCCGACACCTGAATCCCGCTCGCCCAACTCCAGCGGCTCGAACCCAGCGCGCCTCAATCTCCTCTCGCGTCTCCTGCACCACCGCCACCTCCTCCTCCTCCTCCTCCTCCTCTTCCGCTGTCTCCTCCTCCTCGTCGGACTCGAGTTCCGGGTCCCGTAGCTCGCCGCGCATGTTGAACTTGAACGGCCGCGCATGTTGAACTTGAACGGATGCGGCACGCCGAACCTGAGGGGCGGCATGGAGAGAGGTAGCCGTTTGACTTTGACGTCGTCTCGCTCGACCCACTCGGTGGGATACTCGAATGGCGTCGGCGGTCGTGACGTTTCGGTGCGCGGTGCGGGCCACGTTGGTGGAGCTGCCTGCTTCGATACTTTCGTGCCTGTGCCACACAGCCTTCCTAACACGGGCGCCTCGCCTTGCTGCTCCTGATCGTGACTTGACCCGGCGTCAGCAATCGGCTCCAAGGAAGACAGCTGCTCCGTGTGCTCGGCAACCTACGTGATGCGGTCCACGCCCTGCTCCGGCTCCAGAAGTGCAGAAGGCTCTGCGGCGGCCTCCAGCTCGTGATCGTGTTCGACATTCCCGTGACTCTCCATCTGAGCGTCCTGTGCGGGCGGCGGCATATCATGCTCTTGCTCTTGCTCCAGCTCCAACTGCTCACCCGCCTGCTGCTCAGTCCATGCATCCTGCTGAGCCTCTAGCCCTTCGTGCTCCGGCTGCTGTTCCTGCTTCTGCGTTTGCCCCCGCTGCTGCTCTTGCTCCGGCTGCTGCTCCGGCTCCTGCTCTTGCTCAGCCACATCCTGCGGCTCGGTCTCCCTCGACGGTAGTATATCCTCACCCGGCGCCGGCCCACCCTCATCACTCTCCGGCGGCGTCCACCCCCCAGCCGCACCCTTGGCCACCTCATACAATCTTGGCTTCTTCTTCTTCCTCAAGATATCTTCCGCACTTACCTCCGTCCGCTGCCTCTTCGGCTTCCTCGCCCGTTTCCGATACGACACCGAGGCCTGCTTCAATACCTCATTGGCCGCCTGGAAACCGTTATCGAAGCGGGGGAGGCGTCTGCCCCAATTCTCGGTGAAGCCTTCCACGGATGGTTTGATGGGCGAGCCGTAGACGGTGTTGGCTCGGCGCTTTCGGGCGGCTTTACCGACTGGCGGTGGCTCGAGGATGCCGTCCTGGCGCTTGAGGATTTCGTAGTTGTGAGGGTTGTATTTGCGGATCATCTGGTCGGTGGTGAGGACGTTGATGTCTTCGGCAATGGCGAGACGCTGTTGCGCCACGGACTGCGCGCCTCGGGGCATTGTGTGTGTAGTACTGAAGGTAAGGTAGGGTGTACAGGAGTACATGTAGTGGAGAATGGGGATTCCGCGTCAGGAAAGGATGAGGCTGAGAATTTGGCCTCAGGCACTTCGCCAAGAAAAAGCGATCTGAACACCACGTGATCAAGCGCAATTGCCGAATACAGCCCTTTCTACTTGTACTGCCGCCACAACTTGTTCGTCCTCTTCATCGCCCTACAAAAGAAATACCCATGATGCTTGTCCATCCCCGGCTTCGTAATCAGGTCACCAAGATCAGCTGTATATTCACAATGGACCTGCTGCCACGCATGCACCATCTCATGCACCAGCGTACGCACCACCTCATCGCGCGGCTCCTCCACCCACGGATAGAGCACGTTCAGGTGTATCGCCACCCGCGGCTGCCCATGATCTCCCGCCGGGCAAGTGACCCCGAGTACGGCGCCGTTCTTGATGTCCGGCCATGGCCTGGTAGGCATCGAAAGGGGGTGTGGAGTGACGAGGCAGACGTGCGACTGGAGGACGTGGTTGTGAGCCAGCCGGACGGGGTACATGGTGGGGTGGTGCAGTGGGACTCTGAGAACATGGAGAAGGAAGGGTTTCGGCGGACGGGTACGCTAAATAAGCCGCCGCGACCGCTGTCGGACGCAATGCAGGGGCTGAAGGCGCGGCATTTGCGATCCGATAGCGAGGTGGAGCTGGAGCTCTTCAGGCGAAGTTCCTGTGGTCGACGCAGCTGTGCATTCTTGGAGCTGCGGTTCCACTTGCGCCTCGTGGTGTTGATGTTGTGGGGTCGGAATAGAGATGTGCCTTGACAGCTGCGACGTGATTTGAGAAGTCGGCGTCCGCCCACCGAAAAGGACTTATGAATTGGTCCCCACACAGTGCATCGTATCGTTCTCGTAGATAGCCGTAGCAACGCTTCCTGAAGCATGCAGCGATGGTCAGTGGTCGTGTCGGGTTGCGACACAGGATTCACGCTCTGAAATCGAAGAAGGCGTGCATCACGTGACTGGCATGCATGTCACTGCCACAGAGCACCGCATTCGACTTGGAGCGAAGGTCAGACAATTCTGGTGAACCGGGCACCCCCGCGTGGTCCGGGCGTGGGTGACTTCGAAGCTGTGAAGATGTTGTGCAGCAAGCACGAGACACGGTGTGGCTCACGCCACTGCCACCAGTTCACTCCCGAACCGGCCGCTCAACCTCCAGATGCACCCAGTACCGAAGGCCCATGAGTGACCAGGCAAGAAAGTGTGCAACCCGTGTAATCCTCCTACTCCCAAGACGTCCACTCAGCGTCCAGCTGCACTCAGTACGTAAGTTCAATGAGTGAGCCATGGGTGCATGGGACCGGTGCGCATCTTCTGTTTGCAACTCCAAATTTAGTCCTAACCAGGCGCAGTCCTTCGGAGAGACCGTAGGGACCTGCACAAGACGGATTGTAAGAAGTCGTAGCGAGAGCCAGCGCGTGGCGATGAGGTACTGGTATGTGCAATTTATCCGTACACCCACCAATACACCAGCGCCATCCCACAATATAAGATCCCCTCCGCCTCCTCCGTGCCTGCACTAAGTTCCCACCGGCCCTGCCGACACGTCCCGCCCATTCCGGCTCCGCATAAAGGGAGAAGGGTCAATGACTTTGAACATCATGTTCCGACACCTGAATCCCGCACGACCAACTCCAGCGGTTCGAACCCAGCGCGCCTCAATCTTCTCTCGCGTCTCCTGCACCACCACCACCACCATCACCACCACCACCACCTCCTCCTCCTCCTCCTCCTCCTCCTCCTCTTCCGCTGTCTCCTCCTCCTCGTCGGACTCGAGTTCCGGGTCCCGTAGCTCGCCGCGCATGTTGAACTTGAACAGATGCGGCACGCCGAACCTGAGGGGCGGCATGGAGAGAGGTAGCCGTTTGATTTTGACGTCGTCTCGCTCGACCCACTCGGTGGGGTACTCGAATGGCCTCGGCGGTCGTGACGTTTCGGTGCGCGGTGCGGGCCACGTTGGTGGAACTGCCTGCTTCGATACTTTTGTGCCTGTGCCACACAGCCGTCCTAACACGGGCGCCTCGCCTTGCTGCTCCTGATCGTGACTTGACCCGGCTTCAGCAATCAGCTCCAAGGAAGACAGCTGCTCCGTGTGCTCGGCAACCTACGTGATGCGGTACACGTCATGCTCCGGCTCCAGAAGTACGGAAGGCTCTGCGGCGGCCTCCAGCTCGTGATCGTGTTCGACATTCCCGTGACTCTCCATCTGAGCGTCCTGCGCGGGCGGCGGCGTGTCATGCTCTTGCTCCTGCTCCAACTCCACCTGCTCAGCTGTCTGCTGCCCAGCACCCATTTCCTGCTGAGCCTCTAGGCCTTCGTGCTCCGGCTGCTGTTCCTGCTTCTGCTTTTGCCCCCGCTGCTGCTCTTGCTCCGGCTGCTGCCCCGGCTCCTGCTCTTGCTCAGCCACGTTCTCCGGCTCGGTCTCCCTCGACGGTAGTACATCCTCACCCGGCGCCGGCCCACCCTCATCACTCTCCGGCGGTGTCCACCCCCCGGCCGCAGCCTTGGCCACCTCGTACAACCTCGGCTTCTTCTTCTTCCTCAACACATCCTCTCCACTCACCTCCGCTCGCTGCCTCTTCGGCTTCCTCGCCCGCTTCCGATACGACACCGAGGCTTGCTTCAATACCTCATTGGCCGCCTGGAAACCGTTATCGAAGCGGGGGAGGCGTCTGCCCCAATTCTCGGTGAAGCCTTCCACGGATGGTTTGATGGGCGAGCCGTAGACGGTGTTGGCTCGGCGCTTTCGGGCGGCTTTACCGACTGGCGGTGGCTCGAGGATGCCGTCCTGGCGCTTGAGGATTTCGTAGTTGTGAGGGTTGTATTTGCGGATCATCTGGTCGGTGGTGAGGACGTTGATGTCTTCGACAATGGCGAGACGCTGTTGCGCCACGGACTGCGCGCCTCGGGGCATTGTGTGTGTAGTACTGAAGGTAAGCTAGGTTGTACAAGAGTACATGTAGTGGAGATTGGGGATTCCGCGTCAGGAAAGGATGAGGCTGAGAATTTGGCCTTAGGCACTTCGCCAAGAAAAACCGATCTGAACACCACGTGATCTAACGCAATTGCCGAATACAGCCCTTTCTACTTGTACTGCCGCCACAACTTTTGTTCGTCCTCTTCATCGCCTTACCAAAAATATACCCATGATGCTTGTCCATCCCCAGCTTCGTAATCAGGTCACCAATATCAGCAGTATATCCACAATGGACCTGCTGCCACGCATGCACCATCTCATGCACCAGCGTACGCACCACCTCATCGCACCACCTCATCGCGCGGCTCCTCCACCCACGGATAGAGCACGTTCAGGTGTATCGCCACCCGCGGCTGCCCATGATCTCCCGCCGGGCAAGTGACCCCGAGTACGGCGCCGTTCTTGATGTCCGGCCATGGACTGTCGCCGTGCTCGTATTTGGACCAGCGGAGATTGATGCGGCGCTTGAGTTGGCCATGGAAGAGGACCGTATCGAGGTCGTTGAACATCTTGATCGGGAGGTCGTAGCTGGCGTGCGGGAGGGGTTTGGAGTTTCGAAGACGCTCGATCGCCGCAACTACATCGTCCGTAACGACGGGCGGGGTCTTGAGGAGAGCCAGCGCTGCTTCGCGGGACATGGGCACTGGTAGAGGTCGGCATCCAGGGGTGTGTGGGCCGACGGACGGGTCTTGCAGGAAGGCGAGCTCTGCTTCGTCGGCATCCTGAGAGTAAGGTCAGTGGATTCGGACATTCGCGAGATGCTGAGACAGTTGTCACATACATACGGTGTTCCACTATTCGCATAGGCCCGAAACGCGCTGTCCTCGGTGCTTGGCCGCACGTTCGGTGCGTGGTGGGGGTGGTTTGCGGCAGGTCTTGCGATGATGAAAGGCTCGTAAGGAGGCATGATGGGGTTTGTGCGATCGTGTCCAGGGCGGTGTTGTAAATCAGGAGCATTCTCCGCCGTCTAGCTCAAGAGTTCGGCATCATACACAGCCATCGAGACATGTGTTCACTGCGTGTGCGGTCCGATCAGTGACTGACTGGATTCGGAACTCGTAGTGGACGAGCCGATACTGATGCTACTTGGCCGGTGAGGACGCCGCATGCTCCATGGGTCCATCCCAGAGCCCTTTCCGGCTTGTCTGCCGTGAGAGACGTGAGCGATGATATGCGTCTCCGTGTCCCTGTTCCGGCAATTGTCTGCCGGGTATAGCGCAATCCTTTCATTCGCAAGCTTAACGTCAGGACAACAGTCGGTATATGGCAGTTGGCATACTCTCGCCTCACGAGTCCCGTGTGAACGACGCTGCATGGAGTCAACAGCAACCGCGGGGTGGAGCAGCATCAGTGATCATCTTCGAGAGATCAGCCCCCTCGGTCTTTTGGCTACTCCTCCTCCCGCTTCTTCCACTCTTCGTACTCGAACCCAACCTCCGGCAGAGTGCGTATACTGTGCCTCTCCTCGCCCAGATCCTGGAAAGCCTTCTTGATAGCCGGGAAACGCTCGCGCATCCAATACTCCTTCTCGCCCCAATACGGCGGCGTCTTGCCTCGCTTCACGACTGCACCATTTGCCGGCGCGTCCAGCCCCTCCCCATCTGCACTTACAGACCAGTCATGAAGCATGTCAATGTAATCCGCATCCATGGGAAATTTCAAGACGTGGAACATCCTGCCACCTCCGTTTTTCTTCGTCCAGCCTTGCTCCCAAGTCTTCATCTCGTCTTCATACGGTAAGCCAAGCCTGCCGGAGAAAACCCGGGCAATGACCGCACTCTGCGCCTCCGCCAGTGGGAAAGGGATGATCTTCTGATTAAGCACCGGGAAAGCCAAGGTCGGGTGAGGTTGGTAGAAGATGTGCTGGTACAGGTTCTCTACCTTCTCGCCGGTCGTGATCACAGGAGGGTCGAGTGAGTCGAGGAAGGGGAAGGAGTAGAAGTACCCGGTGCAGTACAGAATGGCGTCCACGTTTGACTCCATGGTGCCGTCTTCAAAGCGAACGCTGCGGTCTTTGGTGAGGTACTCGGCGACGGGTGGCTTGTCGACTTTATTTGGAGAAGGTGCGTTGACGAGGAAGGACTCGGATTTCGAGGAGAGCAATAAAGGCGGCTTGCAGGACTGCTGTATCTGAGCTCCAATGTCGATGCCGGACGCCGAGTTGCCCACAACAATGACCTTCTTCTCAGCATACTGGTCGGGTGTACGGTAGAACTTGGAGTGCGATATACTGCCCGGGTACGCTTCGCTCCACTCCTCCATGCCCCAAACTTGCGGGATGTATGGGATGTTGAAGTGGCCGTTCGCTACAATCACCGCATCGAAGACCTCCTCGTGCGGCTCGCTAGCATTTCGACGAGGGACGTCCAGCGTCTTGACCCTCCACCGCTTATCCTCCGTCAAGCACACATCCGCCACCTGCGTCCTAAAGCGGATGAGATGCCGCACGTCCTCCGCGTACCGCTCGATATACTCCAACACCGCCTCGTGGCGGGGGAACAGCTGACAATCTCCCGGCCAGTCCAGATCTGAAAAGCCCATCAGGCCTCGTGGTATGTTCGTCTCCAGCCGGTCATACAGCGGTGTCGTGAAAACGGCTTCCTCTTGCTTTTGTTGGCCAAGCACCCCCACCGCATTGCTCCGCTGCCATATCCGCTTGTCTGCGCCGGCATGAGCGTCTGTCTGGGGTATGTCGACGTCGTGGGAGCTAGGAGACTGATGGGGGACGTAGTTCCAGATGCCGCCCGTTGTAGACCGCTGCTCGTAGATTTGGATTCGCGAGAAGGCGTGCTCGGCGAGGAGGTACCTGGGTCGACGTCAGATGGTACACTGCCAGCCGACTGATGGGTGATACTACTTCACCGCTGCCAGGCCGCTGGGTCCGGCGCCTATGATACACACGCTGTCGACGTTGAAGCGGCGCTCGGCCGGTAGTGAGCCCATCTTCTTCCAGACGGATCGACTACGACAAGGAGAGGAGAGGAAAGGAAAGATATGGACGTGACCTACGCAGCGAATACCTACACTCTCCTCACATACTATGTAGTGCTGATTGCGTTCGCGGCCATCTCATTACGTCAATCGGACGAGAGGTCGACCATGGCTTGGCGTTGCCTACTTCGCCCAACTTCAAATCAATCCTTCTCTGTACTACACGACCTCGTATATGAGTGTCGACATGCCAACGATACAGACGCTTGGCCGTTGCTTGCGCCTCGATGGCGATGTGAGGGTAGCATGTAGCGTGCTCAGCCGCAGCGCTTGCGCAGCTCTCTGGTGACCACACCGGCCGGTATACATACTCACGCCGCACGATCGGCTGGTCTGGGACTCTCGCTTTCTTCATCCCCATGAGCGGCTGGTAGGCATGCGCTTGTTACGGGTCGACACCTTCGAGTTCGTGGAGCGCGACGAGCCAGCCACCCGCGCGCTGGCCCGATACGCTGTACTGAGCCATACATGGAACTACGGCCATGAGGTCCTCTTTGAGGATATGCCTCCAAAGGTACAGGACATAGCCGAACTCAAGTCCGGTTTCAGCAAGATCACTCATGCCTGCAAACAAGCGGCCAAGGACGGGCTGGAGTATGTCTGGATCGATACCTGCTGTATAGACAAGCGGAGTTCGGCCGAACTGCAGGAGGTGATCAATAGAATGCAAGCACCGCTTGGAAATGGCCCTCTAGTGCCTGTTGAGACACTCGCTGACCCCCTCACCTCTGTCTGCGTAGGTACCGCTGGTATGCTCTATCGGCAATCTGCTACGTCTACCTCGAGGATGTCAAAGCCGGACCTGGGTGGGAGGACCAGTTTCGCCAGTGCCGCTGGCTCACCAGAGCATGGAGTAGGCGGTCCTCAACACTTATGTGAGACTTTGCTGGCTGACGATCTTCAATGTGATCAGCTCTCCAAGAACTCATCGCACCCCTAGACGTCCGTTTCTACGACACCGACTGGACTCTGCTCTGCAATCTCCGAGATGCCGTCAAACTCGTTTCCTCGATCACGGCTCTTGACATCAGGTTGTTACAACACAAGCGAGAACCCGTGAGCTACAGCGTAGCCCAACGGATGTCCTGGGCTGCGAAGCGGCAAGCATCCCGCGTCGAAGACACCGCATACTCATTGCTTGGCGTCTTTGATGTCAACATGACGATGCTGTACGGCGAGGGCACCAAAGCGTTTCGAAGACTGCAAGAGGAGATTATGCGGGTCTCCACAGACCATTCCATCTTTGCCTGGGAGCGCCTGAGCAGTGTCCCCGACCAGAAGCCGCGCGGTGTCTTGGCTGACTCGCCCGCGGACTTTGGACACTGTGGTCGAATCGGCAGGCTGTCAGGACTACTGCCAGGCTCCTTCCAGCTGACAAATCGAGGGCTCGAAATCCCTCTACCTCTCGTCAACGACACCTCAGGCCTAGATGGCGAGACCGTTCTGGCACTGCTGGATTGCTATCGATCCGGAAGCGCAGACAAGCCATACTTCGCTCTGGAGCTGCAGCCGCTTCCGAAGCTGCTGAACCCGCGCAACTACCGCGTCGATCCAGCCCTCTTCGCCACGCACGCCACAGACGCCTATTTGGTGACGGGTCTTCGCCATGTGACTGAGCAGGACTTCAAGCAGTATGCTAATCACTTCCGGGCGGAGAAGATTTCGCTGTTCGGCGGAGAAGACTTCCGCACGATGAACATGTTCACACCCGGTAATCCAGGCTCCAAGACGTGGATGGCGCCTGCGGCGAGGTATACGAGAGGGTGAGCAGGGCCGGTCCGAGAGTCGCCAGCGTCTGCAATGCATGCCGCCATGTTCATCGACTCACAAGTGGGTGCGACGCTTCACGATCGGGTTCGAGCGCGCCGCCGGTATCCCTATCCTGCACCAGCGGCCGTTACGCTCACTAGAGAGTTCGGGCAAACTCCGCGCTTCTTCGAAGTAGGTCCGAGCCGAGCGACGCTATCGCGGTACCTCCGATCGGAAAGTGGGCGGAAAGTCAAGGTCTCTGCGCCGCCACCCGTTCTCCTCGAAGCTCGTTTGCCAGAACCGGAGGTCGATCCGGAGATAATGGGAAGACGAAAAGAACGAGAGCGCGTGGCTCGTCACAGAGGGCGGATCTTTCCGTCGACGTCCGCGCGGAGCGATGGAGGGTGTGTTGGCGGGTTTGGGATGCAAAGGGCCGCTCACGGAGTCACAGCGAACGGGGATGCCGGGGCCCAGAGCACCGCTGTGAAGCACCGCTTTTGAACAACAGTTCAGCACTCATGGCGGTCATCGGAGGACGTTGTGGAGACTGCGCAGCTCTGGCGACGGATGAGCAGCTAGAAAGCATCATCCATTAGGTGTGGTCCAGAGCGACCTCGTTGTGCGCATGGCATGGCATGCTGTCGGTGCCGGGGGGTGGGTCGCCGTGGTCCCCTCGCAAACCCCGTGAGCCTCGTGGGCCGAGCGGAAGTTCGTGCAGTCCTGGACCCGTTTGGAGGCTGCGGCCGGCATTGCTCCAGACCAGGGCGGCGAGGATGAGGATGTCCCCGAATCTTTCCCTTGAGAAGTGAAGGCTGGTCGACAGCGCCGCAAGCCGCAAGTGAAGCTCGGCCGCACCGCCAGTGGTGAAGCTCCGCCAGCATCGCCGGTGAGGCCACCGCCCTCACTCGATATTGGTTGACGCCTCACTTCCGCTCCGTCAGAACTCCGTGACGTCACCGCCACAAGCATCCACCTATCTACACCGGTTTGTTCTCCGCTCCTCCGCAGCTTCCTCCATCACAAGAACCCGTCATCCAAGTTGCGGGGAGCGCTCGCTACCTGAGGCGGAACCCCGTGAACATCACCGGTAGCGCCACCGCGCCGACCCCTATTCAGCGCCAAAGCCCACCATGGACACCCCTTCCAGGCGCCCGGCGCAATCTTCTGAGGCTCCCTCGAAACTGGTCCGGAGCGTGGGTGGGCAAGACGTCGCCGGCGCCAAGGCGGAGAGAGCGAGCAATGAGAGAAAGAAGGCGAACGGGGGGGTGAAGGAGATGCAGGAACCGGTGGAGCCGGAGACCGGCCGGGAACCCGGCAAACTGCCGTTCTCTACACAAAAGCGCCCAGCCAGCGGAGACGCTGCGGCAACCCCGCAGAAGAAAGCCAAGACCGGGAGCGCGACCTCGGTTCAGTCCGAAAGGACCGCCAAGGCACCTGCTATCAAGGACGGGCAGGCCGTTCCGAAGGGCAAGAGCAAGACTATGGGCAGCGACGGATCCGACGCCGGCGCGCGCAGGCTCACCTTCAAGTTCCACCACAAGGATCCGAGCAAGCCGGACGGCAAGACCAACACCAACACCCTCTTCTTCTACTCCTCGATGCGGCACTGGGGCGGCCCCTGTGGTTCCTGAGCAGCTTCGCGCGCTGCAAGATCTACGACCCCAAGATGCACCTGGAGCACACCTTCCACTGCGTGGAGCAGGTGTACCAGTACGCCAATTCCCTCATCTTCGCCACCGCCGACGTCAAGCGCAACGACTGGAAGCAGAAGATCACCAACGAGGACATGCCGCACCTCATCCTGTGCCTCCTGAACCCGAACGACATTGCCCATTTCGTGCTCCGTCGGGCGCTCTTCCTCAAGTTCGCCCAGAACGCCGACATGCGCGAGTGGCTGTTGAAGACCGGCGACTACGAGCTGGTGGAGGCGGCCGCGCATGACCGCAACTGCGGCATCGGGTTCCACGCCGAGGACGCGGTGGCCAACCGGGGAAAATGGGGCGCCAACATGCTCGGGGAGCTGCTGATGGAGGTGAGGGAGAAGTGCGGGCGGATGGACAAGTATGAGGGCGGCTACGACAAGGTCTTCTGGGATGAGCAGCTGGCGGAGCATGCGGCAAAGGCGAAGGCCAATGCTGAGAAGCGCGCAGCAGCCAAGGCCAAGACTCGTGAAGCCAGGCGTGGAGAAAAGGCAGGCGGGCCCTCCAGATCCGAGAAGTCGGGGGCTCAGGAAGATGCTGCCGGAGAAGAGGGAGACGGGCAATCAATGAGGGGTCGCGGACGTGAGGGCGCATTGGATGTGGGCCCATCGGCGGGTGGAGGTCTCGGTCACGAGACTTCTGGGGAGGGAGATCAACAGCTGGGAGGAGCGTTTTCGACGATGGCACTGTGAGTTCGGAGAAGATCCAGGAAGACCGAAGGGACTCCGTGGAAGTGGGTCAGTTTTCCGCGGTGGTTGCCGACACGACATGGTGCTTTTCCTAGCTAATAGTCCGAGGTGGGCCATCCCCTCGGGAACGTATGAGTGTGTAAAGACTCCTGCAAGCCGCACTGAACCCAGTGAACACGTTGTGCGACCAGTGACAAAGCAAACATAGGTTGTGAGCAGCACCACGGTTCAGTAACATGCAGAACCGCTCAAGCAGAATGCAAAAACTGTCGAAACCACCCCACTGCCGCACTCTTGCCCCTGACCATCGCCTCCAGCTCCCCAGCCTTTCCCGGATTACCCCTCGTAAAACACGAATGCTCCACCCCCGGGAAATGCTCATACCCAAACACCACCCCATTCTTCTGCAACGTCTTCCACGTGTACTCCTTCAGTTCGTCAGTATACGCCGGGTCGATCTCCGGCGCCAGACTGAATCGGCACCGCGACGCCGTCCAGGTCCGCTTCCACGAGCATGGACGGGTGACCCATGCTGATGCAGTCGACGAGGTCGTTGCCTTTGGCGCCCAGACGGCAGACAGCCCAGCCGCCGTAGCAGTAGCCGCTTGCGCCGAGTTTCTTGTACTCGGACCGGAGTTTTCTGGCGCAGGCGAAGATCTCGGGCTCGCGGATATCACGGCTGTGCTTTGA